>APFE031209072.1:208937-236154 GCA_000404065.3 Pinus taeda
AGAGTTGGATGAGCTATGGAGGATTCGAAGTGATCGAGTCATCAACCGTAGGAGGCCCGGTGACTTGCTGCCCAAGGGGAGGGAATCCATGCTTATCTGGGTAAATACACACTTAGAGAGGCTGTTGGCTAAGGCCAATTGAAACAAAAAATTGCTAAGGAACATGAAAAACCATTATTGGGCAAGGATGCATGTTTGCAAGGCGAAGATGAAAATGTTCCAAAGAAGGTTGTCCGAGGTCCGCAAGAGGAAGAAGAAGACCAACCCGCTCCGTATCTTGGCTGAGGCCTCTCTCACTCACCATGATACTCATTATCTTCCTCCTAGCAGAAAACCCAAGAAATTTTGAGAGTTTTGAGGCATTTTTGGCATTTTTGAGAATTTTACAGGTTTTGGCCATTTGAGTGGTCTCACCCCATGCGCGACCAGTCATGAGGACAGCTCAGAACGGAGAAAACTCTACATTTTTGGAATTTTCATGCAAAGATACACTTTCCTATGGAAGGGTTTCAAATTTTATGAAGATTTGGGCTCCCAAAAGCTCAAAATACATGCAAATTTTGACTTTCTGCCCCTTTTTTGAGTTGCAGAAAGCTGCCTTGGTAGAAATGACTTTTGAGGGATCAAATCAACTCCAAATTCAGAAATTCCAATTGGGTTGGAACGTAGACTCATAGACCTTTCCAACGAGCTATCTTGCACCTGATTTGGACACACGGAAGGCCCTCAAACAGAGCTGCCAATGCGCGCGACTAGTCAAAGTCAGGGGCGCGACCACTCAGGGAAATTTGCCAGTTTTGACCAGTTCGGCCAGCAAAACACTGTTTTCACCTTGGTTGACTTTTGAGGCATGTAAATGATGGATTTTTGTGTAAATTTCATGGCACTTAGATACTTTTACTCTTCTTCACCATTTCTAGAAGTTTCTTTGATGTAAATGGTAAATATTTAATGCATGGATAGGTTTCCTAAGTTTTAGAGGCAAGTTGTTGTGATGGCCTATTATCTAGTGATTAATTTAGAATTAGTTGCAACAGCTCCTAGGAAGCTGAGCTCGACCCCTAGAGGTGGGGAAAGGAGTTAGACCTTCTATATTATGCCTTCTCTTTCTCATTTTCATGGTTGGACTCTAGGGGGAGAAGCTCTATTGTATTTTTGACTTGTATTTCTGCAATTTGAGGAAAAGGAAGGCCAGGGTTTTGCAGACTTCATTGTGGATTCTTGTGGATTATTATGTTGATGGTGTGTTTCCTACTTGTCATTGTAAGTGTGTTTATGTGTTCCATTTCTTAATCTCTTGCTGCTATTTAAACAAAAGAAGTGATAAAATTTGAATTCATTCATGCCATGCTCAGCTTTCAATTTTGTTTAAAATTTATGTTTTCCACTGTCTAGAGAGGATTTCGAATTCATTGTTTGCCCTCTTTAGCTTCTCTTCTTTCCTCCTTGATCATCTCTTTCAGCTAAAGGCATCGTCATAAACTCCTACCTTGCCCCAAAGACCCACCTGCAAAAACTGAGCTCAATCCCCGCACCTTGAATTGCACTCCCTCCAATTGCCACCAAAAAACCTAAAAACTTTAAATCAAAACCCCCTTATCAGTTTACTAGCCTAAAATCCTTGTTCCTAATTGGTCAACTCATCCTATTGAAAAATCCACCGAGTTTGACCCGAGAGAGCCTTCTCATACCTCGTAGGGCTAGCTACGAGGTGAAATGGTTTGATGTAGCTTTGAGGTTTGTCTATCTCAGCCTAGGTGAAATCTCAAACGCTAACATATTGCATATTTGTTACATGTTTGACGAAATTCTTGGCATGGCTAGTAGGGGTCCAGTAAATTCATTCATCAAGTGTTTTCATTAGTACATTTGTTACATTATTATTTATCATTTTTGAAAGTTTCATGAAGTTCTTGGCAGTGGCCTGAGTCTTGGCCCTAAAAAAGTGTCACAAAATCTAGGGTCATTGGCTCAGAACTACCTAGAAAATTCCATAGTCATCAGCATGACTTGCTGTGGGAGAGACTGGAAGGATTTGGTTGTATGCATGCATTTTCATGGGAGTGACTAAGGCTCTAGGACAGTAAAAAGATAATTTGTCTTAGGGTTTAAGTATCTTTAAGGGTTGGTTACCTCCAGAAGGGTTTGTAGCTCATGGGGAAGTTCAGTTTGGTTGTGTTTTGTCAGTTCCACTTCCTTAACCGTACTTGGGGATTTGAATCACAACATAGTAGCCTCTCATCACATGTTCACCCCAGTGGATGGTTAGGTTGGGTAAACGTGGGAGAAGGGTCTTACAACCTTACATAGTGCATAGAGCACTGCTAGCTGACAACAAGGACCTCCTTCATCCCCTTGTAAAAGCAAATTGTGCAATGCAAAGATCTTCCTCCCTTCACAATGCAGTGAGGACCCTCCTAGGCTAAATGGATTACCATCTACTACCTACCTTAGTTAATTGCTCACTCTCCTCTTACAAACAGTCACTGTCAACTCAAAATGCACTAGTATAGGGCACATAACACATTTCTAATAAACAATGGTCCACTATTGAGGAAAATTACACTAGCCTCAAGCCCCCCCCCTCTCTCTTAGCACAATGAATAGTCTTAGTGCACAATGAGGCTTCCTATCATTCATTTTCAAGTCAAACTACGATAGTACAAGGCACAAAGCACATTCCTAGTGGACAATTAGGCACAATTGATTTAAATTGTGATGACATAGAGGCCTGCTCTTAAGCCCATTTCATTGCACAGTAACAATGCTTATTCTTGTTCCCATTGTTGACTATGATCCATCTCTACACCCAACTCTTGTCCTACCTTGCTTCCTTAGTGCATGGAACTATTTTAGTGAGCATTGGGGTCATCCCTTACTCACTGTTGAGCTCGCCTATGCTTGTTGGGTGTGCGTGATATTATTTCCATGACTTGGGGGGGTGTTACACATTATTTTGGCACACCTCCTGCACTTCTCTGTGACATACCTTGAAGTGCCTAAAACATGACCATTATGCAGTGTACTCATTCATATATGTAGCTCATATCCTTCCTAAGTCATTGATTGGAAAATTCCTTATGCTTTCCCTGGAAAAAATAGCTCTAAAACCATAATTTCAGAATCATCGCTCTTATGAGGCTAAAAACCGCGATGGTCACCTGTTACACTATACCAAACCTGTGATGGCATCACTCTGTTTTCTCACATATCTGTGATGATCCCAAAAAGGCAATTTTCCCAAAGAGGATGAGAAGCTTCGTGATATAGAAGCTTCCAGGGTGGAGAGATGGAGGTTGTTTAGCATAGATGAGGTTAAATTCTCCCAACTTGGCCTCTTGGTCTTATCCCTATGAGCTACCTCCTTGAGATGAGGGCCTATTCGTATCTTTCGAGAGATCCTAACTCCCTTTCCCAGCCTATATATTCATCCTCTCCCATTCCCAAATGGTTGGAGGATAGTTGGTCTATGCCTATTTGCACCCTTATGCTAAGATTGTGCCTATATGCTATTCATTTGGCTTGGAGAGCTTAGCTTGGACTTGGATATTCATTCAAGGAGAGCCTATCAACATCAAGGCTTGGTTGTATGCTTCGCCTTATTTTCTATTAATATACAATTGTTGGTTCATTTTCCCTAAATGTGTATGCTCATGTATCCTTTAGTTTAACATTCCTTGATCAGTTAAGTAGGTTGCTTTTGAATATGTTATTTATATTTGCATAACTTATTGTCTCTTGATCTCTTGTGTAGGTGCATAAACGCTAAGAGTAGTAAGAACGAGCCCGTGACACAAGTGATTCAAGGTCTTCAATAAAGGAGATCGAGATAGCATCAGAATGAGGTAGGCCATATTCTTTGTCGCTCTTTTCAATTGAAACTTAGGAAAGTGTTTAGTAGATTGTCACTTCGATTGCTAGACCCACTCACTGGGCTAGAGGGATCGTCTATGTTTGCAGAGAGGATTTACCTAGACAAAAAAAATGGCGACTCCACTGGGGAGATATAACCCTTTTCCTTCAATCCTTCATCCTGCTTTTTGTTGAGTTTGACCAACTGTCAGTTTTCTAGCCTGTTTGCTTTTTTGTAACTATTTTCACTTGCTGATGATTGCTCGAGGACATTGATTTTTTTCTGGTATTGAAGACATCTTATTTTTTCTTCATTTTCTCACCCATCACGGGTTTGTCCCTGACAGTCACGATTATTGCTCTTTTTCCCATGACAGGTGCGATGATCCTGGAGTATAAGAGAAAACAAGGTTTTTTCTTCTTGTTTTTGGTCTTTGTGTCCTATATCAGTGATTTTCTAGAGTGTCTATGGTGTTTTTGATTGATTGAATGTTGTTTTCTATGGGAATCATTGAAAACATCATTTTGCATTTGTTTTAGCTTGTATTTCGAAATTTACTTTTCGTGAAAATGCATTAGATTAGTTGCATTGAAAAGTTATTTTTTGAGATTCGTCATTGAAAATAGATCACATTTTGAGTGATTGAAAGCTAACCATTGTATTAGGTGCATCAAATCATTCAAAATGGAAATAAAAGCATGGTCCATATAAATGCATCTTAGTAAAGTCAAAATTATTTTGCTTTCGAAAAGTTGCATTTAGGATAGTGAAAAATTGAAAAACATTTTTACTTTTGGCATTGTATTTGGAAGACAAAAGTGAAAGGAAAGTGATTTTCGTTTCTTATAGGATCACATCTTGGCATTTCATTTAGTGAAATGAAAGATTAGATTTCGTTTTCAAATTTTGCATAGTGAAAGTTAGTGGAAGGCATTTTGCATGATGCGTTTTGTTTGATGCATTATTGGTTGAAATTTCTTCCCTTGATTAGTCTAGATTTCATAGAAATGAAAAGTTTTCCTTTTCTCATATAGTTGCATCATAGGTGTTAGATGACATCATTTTGAGCCCAAAACTAAAACATAGTTGAAGATCAACTTCAAAATCTATCATATAATCTAAGGAGAATTTGAAACATTAACATTCATACTTAGTGGTCTAGGCTAGAGACGTGTTCCGATGTTTATAAAACTTATCAACAAGCATTCGCAATACTCTTGCATTAGATAGTGCTAGCACAGACTTGTGCTCCCCGTACCGTTGATTATATAAAGGGAGACCCTCATAGGTTGTAAACCTTTATCCATAGGAAGTCGAGTCTGCTACCCTGTAAATGTGATACACCAAACACAACATTTAGGGAGATTGCCTACGCGTACATCAAGTCCATGGTGAATTTATTCGCTAAGGTGTATATTGCAGTTCACGATTACTTGGCAATCTTTTTTGCCTAGAGTTACTTGAGCAGTCATTTCAATCTTTTATGACTCCTTAAGTTTGAAAATATCAGTGAGCACTTGTCCTTTCAAGCTCGCTAAACCAACGAAAGCGACTAGAGTCACCTTTTCGTCCTTTTCTCGACTCTTAAGACATAAAAAGGCAAAGTTTTTGTTTCAAATTCTAAAATTAACTGACCACGGAACAATATCCTTCCTGTGGAAATACTCCTTAGTAGATCTTAGGTTGATACCAATGGCAACATTTTCCAAGGCTACCAACCAAGGAAATCCCCCCTACGGGAATCCTAGTCCTTTTCCTTCTTTTGGGAATGTTGGTGCTCCCTATCTGGTGACATTGTCCCTTCCTAGATTGACCATTCGTCTTCCAGTTTGGTTCTTTTCGACCTTGGTGGTTCCGAGTGTCCAAACTTCTTTTCAACTGAGTTCTCCTCCACCTGAATAACATCAACTTCATGTTGATCCTAAAGTTGAACCCTCACCTTCTTCGCCTATTTCTTCACCCCGTTCTTCCTCTTCGCCTGGTGAAAGTCTGGATTCTAGTAATCAGGAATCTAAGAAGAAGAAGAAGAAAAATAAGGAAGGGGTAACCAAACAACTATTGTTACCGATGAAACTAATGAAGAAAAATATTCCAACGAGCCTTGGAAATTAAAATTCCCTTGCATGTTATGTAAGGGTGACCACCTTCTTCAAGATTGTCTTGGTGTTCCCAAGGTCTTAGAATTGTGGTCCACAGGTTCACATCAACCTTTGTCATCAGCCTCTGGCAATCATGTTGGTGATAAACCTTCAACTAGTATTGGTAAAGCCTATGGAAAAAAGGGAAAAGTAAAATTTCCCTGTAAGTTGTGTGAAGGTAATCATCCCATTCACCTTTTTCCTCTTATGTATGAAGCTTCCAAAAGATTGGAAAACCTTACAGCTTCACAGCCTTGTCTTCCGGCTGGTTATCGAAAGTTTTCCCCTGATCCTTCACTAGTTGATCTAGTGATTGATCAAAAATCATCTTTGGTCAACCCCACTCTCTTTGAAAGTGAGTCTCGTGAGTCCATTCTTGACCAAACCTTGATTGGGAAAACGGTAGACTTGAATCCACCTTCAGTTAATCGTAACCTTATGGTAGAGAGTCAACCTCGTACCGCTCAGGTTATTTTGGTTTCTTCAGTTTTGATTGAACTGGAGGAAAATACTCTTGTTTCCAAGGTGCATGAAAGTAGTTCTCATGTTCCCATATAGAAAGAGGAAAACTCTCACGTTCCTACGACACCCCTTCTGAGTAGTTTAGTCACTTCTTTTGATTGGAGTCGACTTGTAAGATATTGTCTTCCGTCTTATGTGCTTTTCGAGATTACGGTATAGGCTTACCATATGGTCATACCTAGCATAGTCATAGACAAGGCTGCATCTGTTAGCATTCTATGCTCAACTGCTTGGCAAGCTTTAGGTTCCCCTCAGCTTGTCCCCGTCACCCAGAATCTGTTAGCTTTTAATAAAGGAACCAGTCAATCATTAGGGATCCTTCGTAAGTCGCCTATTACTTTGGGAGGAAAGATTTTTTATATAGACGTGATGATTGTCCAAGGCCCTTTATATTTTAATCTACTCCTTGGATGTCACTATGTTTATGTCATGGGAGCTCTTGTTTCATCCCTCTTTCAAGTGATGCATTTCCCGCATGAAGGAAGAATTGTGATCATTGATCAACTTAAATTCATTGGTCCTGAATCAACTCCCACTCAACCATCATCCCTAAATGGTTCTCATATGCAAGCAATAACATCCCCGCCACAGGTTAATTACGTGGCCACCTGTTCCATGCCCACATCTACTGATGATCTAGTAGGTGATGTAGTAACCATGTACTGGGGGCATTGGAGCCCATTTTTTCATTCGGATCCCTGGACATGTATCCCTTCTTGAGTGTTGCTCTCCCATATGATGAGAACCTCTTGGAAGCCATGGCCTCTTTTGGTCCATGATCAAAGGTCATGGATCATAGTTCCTTGTCTTGTGTCAAGCTCCTTAAAAAATAAAACAAGGGATGGAGTAGAGTTCCTTGTCTTGTGTCAAGATCCTTAAAAAATGAAACAAGAGATGGTGCAGAGTTACTTGTCTTGTGTCAAGCTCCTTAAAAAATGAAATAAGGGATTTGGAGCAAAGTTCCATGTCCTATGTCAAGCTCCTTAAAAAATGAAACAAGGGATATGGAGTAGAGTTCTCTGTCCTGTGCCAAGCTCCTTAAAAAATGAAACAAGGGATTTGGAGCAAAGTTCATTGTCTTGTGTCAATCTCCTTAAAAAATAAAACAGGGAACCTGGAGAAGAGTTCGTTGTATTGTGTCAAGCTCATTAAAAAAATGAAACAAGGACCTTGATGATAGTTCTTTTACTATGTCAACCTCGTTACAAAATGAAATAGGTCCTTTGAGAATGGTTCCTTTACTTGTGTCAAGCTCGGTAAACATGAAACAAGGTGTCATGAGCATGGTTCTTTTCTTGTGTCAAGCTCGTTAAACAATGAAACAAATCCCCTTCCAATTCGAGTCTTTGATTAGATCTCGTAAAATCCCAGTCGAGTCTTTCACTTGATCTCGTAAGTGAACCTTCATTCCATCCACTTAGGTGAATGAAATGAAGCTTGGGGGGCATGTACCTCGAATTGAGTCATTATGCTGGGGGCATGCAAACCTATCTCAAGCATAGTTTATCTTTGTTTCAAGCTTGTGTAAAAACGAAACCAAATCCAAGCATAGTTTGTTTCCGTTTCAACCTTGTGTAAAAATGAAACCAAATCCAAGCATAATTTTTTCCCACATTTCAAGCTTGTGAAAAAATGAAACCATCTTCAAAGTATACTAAAGTATAGTTTCTCATATTTCAAGCTTGTGTAAAAATGAAACCATTCCCATTTTACATCCCTCAATATCTGTTTTTATCAGCCTTTTTTTTCTAGACGAGCCTTGGTCTTTTCTTTCCATTGTCACCATCCCTTTAGCCGATCAATATGCTTTCACTTGGTTGTTTTACCCTTTCCTGAGGAAAATCTGCGATGAGTGGTCTTATTAGCCAGCCTCTTGAACATTACATGTTTTGAGTTATTCCATCATTATCAGAACTAGTTGTTATCCTTTTATACCACTTGTTCCTCTAGGCAGAGTCATCTTTCAACTCTTTTCTGACTCTTGAAAATGAAAAGATTGTCAAGTACTTGTCATTTTGAACTCGTAAAAGTAAATGAAATGACATCTATGTCTCAGTATAAGTTTAACCCTTTTTCGGACTGAAACAGAATATTGTACGAAAAAGGAACACCTTAGACAAACATGGCTAAGAGGTTCTCTCGAATATTGTTTTCTACCTTTTCGGATTCGAGAGACAAATTATGAAAAGGGACCTAATGGAGTTTTCTTTTTCATCTCTTTTTCAAACTCTCTAAATATGAAAAAGATATTGAGTTATTCTTCCGTCGAACTTGTTATATTTTTACGATGAAAGACTCGTCACCATGATGAGACAAAGTTTCTCCTTCCTAGGACTTGTAAAACTTATTAGGGTGGATTAATTCGAAGGGTGAACTTATACGACAAGCATATGGTATCCTCTTTAAGCTTGTGTAAAAATAAAGAGGTACTCACTAGAAATAGTGGGGGGAAAGTGAAAGTGAAACATCTCTTGTATAGGCAGCATGTCGCTCTTGAACATGACACTCCTCTGTTTCTTGTGTCGAGTTTGGGACATCCTCACTTAGTCACTTGACTTTTCGGGTTTGGGTAATCCATTTTGCCTCTCATTTTATTATTCCACTTCGTCATTATGACCCTTGGTCCTATGTTGAGTTAAATACTGCCACACTTCGGAGTTGTGTCACCGATATGTTTAAGAGAAGTCCCATCTGCAGTCTATTACCTATACATTGTCTAACTCTTCGCTACAGTCTTGGATCTTACTCATTTCATTCAACTTTATTCTTTATTTCTTATCAATGATGGGGGACTCATTATGACCCTCCTTTGACGGATCACTTTGGGTCGACTTCAGCTCATTAGCCAGGAAGATGACTTAGAAACTCCCTTTTAGTACCTTAGAGCTTGTATGCCTTAATGACGATTTCTTCGCATCCGACGATAGGTTTTCACTATTTACCTTTGATTAGGTGATTCCACGAGTGTTCGACATCACCTTCGTTTTCACTTTCACATATTGTACTGTCGTACCTTGAGGACCATTGTCATTATTGGTGGTTCCTCTCGTGCTTGTTAACGGTCCACATCATTGGCCGGTAATTAGGTGGTTTTCTAGCATGTTCGACTTTAACACATTTATTCGCATGTTAGAATCCGTACTTTGATCGGGTTGGGATGGAGCACAAGGCACTGAGTTTTGTCTGATGTAACTCAGGCCGCATGGAGTTATGTATTGTTCATGATTGCACACATGTTTCTTCTATATGGATGGTTGTGACCATACCGCGGGACTTTACATTTATGATGATCCTTCTATATCAGATGGTTGCGTCCATGCCTTGGATCTTAGATTACATATAATCCTTTTGTATTAGATGGTCACGCCCATGCCATGGAACCTTTCATATAGTCCTTACTATCCAAATGGATGTGTCCATAATGTGGATTCATGTTTTGACATCAGATATGTATATGCATATGTGTCCTTGATTTGCAGGTCTCCTGATAGTGGTCATCCTTGTCCTTGCAAAATCTCGTAAAGCATCTCAGCCATCACTCCCTGTTCTTCCTTCATGCTTTAGGGGGCATCTGTTACACATTATTTTGGTACACCTCCTGCACTTCCCTATGACATACCTCGAAGTGCCTGAAACATGACCATTATGCAGTGTACTCATTCATATATGCAGCTTAGATCCTTCCCAAGTCATTGGTTGGAAAATGCCTTAAGCTTTCCCTAGAAGAAATAGCTCTAAAACCCTAATTTGAGAATCATCGCTCTTATGAGGCTAAAAACCATGATGGCCACCTATTGCACTATACCACACTCATGATGGCATCGCTCTGTTTGCTCATATACATGCGATGATCCCAAAAAGGAAATTTTCCCAAAGAGGATGAGAAGCTTCGTGATCTAGAAGCTTCCAGAGTGGCGAGATGAAGGTTGTTTTTGCATAGATGAGGTCGAATTCTCCCAACTTGGCCTCTTGGTATTATCCTTATGAGCTACCTCCTTGATATGAGGGCCTACTCATAACTTTGGAGAGATCCTAACTCCCTTTCCCAGCCTATATATTCATCCTCTCCCATTCCCAAATGGTTGGAGGTTGGTTGGTCTATGCCTATTTGCACCCTTATGCTAAGATTGTGCCTATATGTTATTCATTTGGCTTGGAGAAGGAGTGCTTGGATAACTTAGCTTGGACTTGAATATTCATTCAAGGAGAGCCTATCAACATCAAGGCTTGATTATATGCTTCCCCTTATTTTCTATTAATATACAACTGTTGGTTAATTTTCCCTGGATGTGTATGCTCATGTATCATTTAGCTTAACATTCCTTGATCAGTTAAGTAGGTTGCTTTTGAATATGCTATTTCTATTTGCATGCCTTGTTGTGTCTTGATCTCTTGTGCAGGTACAGAAATGCTGAGAGCAGTAAGAATGAGCTCGTGGCGCAAGTGATTCAAGGTCTTCAACAAAGGAGACAGAGATAGCATCAAAATGAGGTAGGCCATATTCTTTGTCTCTCTTTTCAAATGCAACTTAGGAAAGTGTCTAGTAGATTGTCACTTAGGTTGCTAGACCCACTCATTGGGCTAGAGGGATCGTCTCTATCTATAGAGAAGATTTACCTAGACAACAGGGGGTGATAGGCCCACTTGTTCATTGTACCAGGTGCAACAGGGGGGTCACAGGGGGGGTGCACCCCCCCATGGGGGGTTTTGGGGGGGCGACAACCCCCCTATATGGGGTTCGGGGCAACGCCTCATGAAATTTTTTTTTGGACCCTATATTAGGTGGGCATACCTACCTATTGATCTGAACTTAAAAAGGAACACAAAAACTTACAGATATAATCATAAACACATAGATGCAACAGAAAAACACTTCATTTTATTAATATAAAAATATTGAACTATGCTTACAAACATAATGGAAGTAAGATAGCTCGGGTGATGGTAGCTTATCTATGAGAAGATATGTGGCAGCTACATGCCTTTGAACTATGTTACAATGAGGCTCAAGGGCCTATTTATTATTAGAAAACATGAGGAAACCCTAAACAACCAAAACCCTAACCCCAGGAGATGTAACACCAAGAGTTTGTTGGCCCCCTTGGAGTTAGTTGGGCAGCCAACTTCCTGGGGTCATAACTTGGTCATATTATCTCTGTTTGGTGTGTACGATACCTTGTTGGAAAGGTCTCACTGAGTACTACAAGTTTCATTGCAAGTTTGTATAATTACAATTGAACGGGCCTACCGCAGACCCCCAAAAAAAAACGTCGTTTAGGGGGTCAAAACTGCGCTAGAAGTTCAGGACCCGAAAAACTACTAAAAATAGTAAATGTTGAAATGAATAAGGAAACAGATGAAAATAACTAGGGGTTCTAGGTGGAATAGGTGGGTGGCCACCAATATCCACCTAGATCATTCCTCCCCCATTAGGAAGCAATGGTCCCCATTGCGTGCAGAGCCTCCATGAGGTGAGGAAATTTTTGTTAAACCTAGTCCCCAACAAACCACTTGCCATGGTGAAGGAGTTGGCATACTTTAACAACTCGATATAACTCTATCCTCTGTTGATGAGTGTTCTTGATCTGTGTGTCCATGATCTGATCAGTTGTGGCATGTTCCATGCAGTCTGGGTTGAGCTTTGTTGGTGTGAGTTTTTTTGCAATGTCAGATGTGTCCAATAATGGTGGAAAGTATTGCTGAAGGTGATCTACATTAAACATTAGGTGTAGACCAAGAAACGGTGGGATGTTGAGCTCAAGGGCATTATTACTGACAGCCTTGGTGATGTTGTGTGACCTATATCAGAGTGGGTGAAGCTTGCTATGGGGCCCATCAAGGCATTCCTTCTGCAAATGTAGCCAAACTTTGTTGCCCACTTGGAGCTTGTGTGACACTAGATGTTGATCATGGTGCTGCTTGTACTTAGCATTGGCTTTGTCCAATATATCCTGGACCTATTAGAATATGTGTTGAATGCGCTCAATGAAGTTGTTACCCCCTACAACTTCGGACTGAATGTGAGCCGAATCTACCTAAGTGGCTGCAAATGGTATGACCACATCAATGGGACATAATGGCTGAAATCCCAACCCCACCTGAAAGGGGTTGTGGCCGGCTGAGTTATGGAGATATTTTTTTTAGTTGTGTTGGACATAGGGGAGACTTTCATCCCACGTGTGTGGATGCTTTGAGTTGTACATGCACAGAATGTGTATGATCATCATGTTGACAACCTCTGTTTTCCCATTAGTTTGGGGATGGAAAGTTGTGGACTTAGTAAGTTTTGTATCCAGCATCGACTAGAGACTTGACCAAAATGCACTCAGGAATTTGTTGTCCAGATCCAAGACAATGGACTATGGGATCCCAAAGTGTACCCACACTCACTCAAACAAGAGCTTAATAGTGGCCTCTACTGTGATACTCTTCTTACAAGCCACCATGATGGCCATCTTAGAGAATTTGTCGATGAGCACGAAAATGAAATTGTTGTCATGCTTAGTAGAAGGAAGGCCCGACATGTAATCCATGGAGATATATTCCCAAGGCTAGATAGGAGTAGGTAGAGGAGTATACAGGCCTTGCTTCTTGATGGTTGGTTTGGAAATGGCATAGGCAGTACAAGATCTAATGTACTTCCCAACATCCTGACGAAGTTTCAGCCAATAAAAATACTTCTGCAATACCGCCACTATTTTCTCTACTTTGAAATGTCTAGCAACCCAACTTTAGTGTGCCTCTTAAATCATCTTGGCATGCTTACTTGAAGGAACACACGTGTGTCCCAGGTGGCATAATAGTGCATCCTGAAGGTGAAAATTTGGAACTTGCTTCCCTTTCAAGAGTGTCTGGTATATGTTGCTAAATTATGGATCTCTCTTGTAAAGATGTGGCCACCTTGATGTCTCATTCCAACAAGAGTTGAGCACAGTGATCAATGCCATGATTGGTGGTCGGCTGAGGCAATCAACGACATTATTGGTGCTGCCCTTCTTATACTTAATGTTCAAATGGAATGGTTGCAGATAGGTGGACCGTTTATGATGGCGATCATTCTGCAACTTCCCTTGTGTTTGTATGAACTTTAAAGGTCGGTGGTTTGTGTGGAATATCGTTTCCTTCCCTATAATGTAATACTTCCATTGACAGTAGGCTTGCACAATGGAATACATTTCTTTATTGTAAGTGGGGTACTTTCAAACTGTGTCTGAAAGTGTCTCACTGTGGTAAGCCATTGCATGCCCATGCTGAGTAAGAACCGCACCAATAGCATAGTAGGAGGCATCTGTCTCAATCTCAAATGGTTGTTGCAGGTCTGGTAATGTGAGCACTGGTGTAGAACATAGGTGATTCTTCAACTCAGAGAATGATTTTTGTTGGATTTCCGACCAAAAAAAATGTTGCTTCTGCTTCGCCCTTGGTGACTTGACTTAAAGGCCAAGTGATATGAGAGAAACCCAACATGAACCTACGATTGAAATTGGAAAGACCCAAAAAGTTGCAGAGCTCTGTTAGAGCAGTTAGGGCTGGCCAATCCCAAATGACTTATATCTTGGATGGGTCCACATGTACACCCTGCTCCTCAATGATGTATCCCAAATATTGAACCTAGGTCAAGCCAAAGGTGCATTTCTCCAAGTTAGCACACGACTCGTGTTGTTGCAGGGTTTGAAGGACATGTCGAATATGGTGGAGGTGCTTTTCCCAACTCTGCCTGAAGATCAAGATGTCATCTAAATACACCACCATGAATGCATTGGTGAGGGGCCACAAGTTGTCGTCCATCATTCTCATGAAGGTTGCAGGGGTGTTTGTCAATCCGAACGGCATGCCCAACCATTCGAAAAGGCCCTCCTTGGATTTGAAGGGAGTCTTCCACGCATTGAGGGTTTGATAGGCACCTGGTGATAACATGACTTCAAGTCATTCTTGCTGAAATATTTGGCCCCTTTGAGCTGGTCCATAAGGTCATCAATCCATAAGATTGGTTACCTATTCCAAATAGTGATCTTGTTCAGCACCCGATAGTCAATACAGAGCCTCTAGGTCCCATTCTTCTATTGTACCAATACAACAGGGCTCCCACAAGGTGATGATCTTGGCCTGAAGTGCCCTTTCTGCAATAGTTCTTGAATCTGCCTCTTGATCTAATCATTCTCTAGAACAGAGCGTTAATAGATCATTCCATTGGGAAACGACACGCCCAGGGTTAGATCGATGGAGTGCTTGACCTGACAATGTAGAGGTATGCCTATGGGTGAGGCAAAAATATCCTTGTACTCCTCCATGACCTTACCCATCTGTTGTTGTTGTTGTGCAGAGGAGCCCTGCCTAGAAGCCATGGCCATAACCTTCTTCTTGCCCTATGGGTGAATCATAAGGAAACAAATTTCCTGCTCTGAGAAATGATCTTACTGCATTACTTTGTAGTGATCAAAGAGATGATGGTAGGCGAGGCTACCTCTGGTATCCCATACAACTTATTAACTAAAGTAATAATCAAGGAGTGAGGTTTAGACTCATATACAACATCTCGCTTCAATAAGTATGGTTTTCCTAACAATACATCACAAACTTCAAGAGGAGCAACGTCACACAGTACCTAATCCATGAGGGGATTGATGTTATAGGGAAGGCGACACTGTTGGCTGACGCAAAGATCTCTTCCTTGGTGAAGCCACCTGATGGTGTACGACTATGGATGTGTTGTAGTATTTAGGCCCAACCGCTTCATGACCTCTATTGAAATGAGGTTCTTTTGGCTCTCGCTGTTGAAAATGAACTACAACGAAGATCCCTTCACCCACTTCTGTGAGTAGAAGAGGCGTCCCCTTCCTCTGGATCTTCAGGCTCAATCTTCTGGATCTTGGTGGTGGACTCGGTGGCATTGGCCTCCACATCAATGATTTTCTTCCCTTTGTCAGTTCCCTTATCAGATTGTGATTCAGAGTCAGAACCTATGTCTGATTTGGAAGACTTCAACTTAGTCACCAGTGACTGCTTGGACCAACACTCACTTATATTGTGAGTGGAGCTCTTATGGAACTCACACCATTTTCCCGTCTCCTTCTTCGTCTTCATGGTGTTGTTATTTTCTTGCAACTTTAGTAGATCGTCTTGGGTAGCCACGCCTTAGCTTGGTCCTTTGTTCTGTGGTTTGGGGGCACCTTTTCCTTGCTTTGGATTTGATGATCCAAAGTCCCGCTTCTTCTATTTAAACTTTTTCTCAATCTTGACAGCGTACCAATATGCCATGCTGAGCAAGGAAATGTCCAGGAACTCCATCTCATCCTGGATGTACTTATGTAGACAATCACGATACTTGAGCACCAAATGCCTCTCAGTATCCTCGATACGCAGCTTCGTGCGAAGGGTATGGAAAATATTTGTGAACTATGACATATCTTGGTCCCTTCCTTCTCGTAGCATGGTCCACTTTATGTATTTGTCTTCATAGCTCCCGATAGGGTAATTGATCAGGAGCTCAAAATTTGCCAAAAAATCAAATCTATTATAATGGTTTGGAACCTAAACGACCGTGTAGATCTCATCGTCCTGATTTCGACACAACTTGTTTCACATGAAACAGACACCGTATGCTCCCAAAAACGTGATCTGTTCATTTTGTGAAACATGTAAAAATTTTGTTGGTGGCTGACAGGGATGTTGACTAGGCATTTGTATCGCCTAGGTGGCAAGGGGAATATTCTTGGAATATTTTGTTGAGTTGGCATCATCCTATTGGTCCATGTGTTTCTGTTTGGGCCAATGAGGAGGTGACATGTGGCTAAGCCTGAGGCTGCCATGTGTCCTCCTAATAGCATTCAAAATTTTGGTATGGTGAAGAGGGTAGAGGTCGAGTTCGACCCCGCGACCTCTTATGGCACAACACCAAGCACTAACCATCATGCCCACAGGATGTTTCTTAACCATATGGGCAAGCGGGTTTGTGTTAATGTTGAATGCCACCATGGTTGGGGGGTTGGGCGGACTTCACTGCCCCCCCATGTGAACACTGAAACCTCCAATGTTTAAATATTTGTTGTGATCGCCAAGGTCACTGCCACTTCCTAACCACCGGACCAAGCATCCACATGTGAACACAGTTGCAAACGATCACTATGACTGCCAGATGGAGGGAGCCAGCGCCGGTGGCTAGCCCTTAGGTGCATGGTCCCCATATGACCAATCTTTTGGTTTCAAGGCCTTAGAAGCAAAATTAATGGTCATACAAATTTGCCCAAAATCAAGGGAATTTGTCGCTCCGTTAGCAGAAAATGGGGCGAATTTAGGATGATGCAGGATTTTGTGCAAATTGTAGAGCGAATAGTGGAGAAACTAGGAGAGGTCATAACTTCTCCAGTTTTCGACCAAATTGGATGCAAAAAGAGGCTAGGTAGCCATTTTTGGACATTCTTGACTCATTGGAGCAAGTTTTAGAATCAAATGAGCACTCTTAGGTAGGAGTTTTTCATATTGAAGCCTATGGGTGCCATGGTCAACCAAAGTGTTGATTCAATTTATGGAGGAGTTTGAAGATGGATATAACCTTGTAGGGGTTCCCAACCGCCATGTGCTTTCTGCAACAACTATTATATCAATGTTGTAGCTTTTATTCCTCTTTTCTCTATATGTGTTTTGCAGAAGAGACTTGTTTATGTACTTCAAGTGGATTGTGGTATTGTTGATGCTATTTGAAGTTGGATTATGGGGTCTTGGTGTAAGATGCCTATGTTTTCTGAAAGTTTACATGTTTGACTATAGGTTAACATGTGTATGGAGCGATAACTCTTGCAGAAGTTGTTTCTTTGAAGGAGAAACTAACCATTCCATTTTAGCACTTTATGTACTCTTCTTTTTCTAGACATTGAGCATAATGAGAAGGGGTCATGCCATTAGATCTTATCCAAGGAGATGTAGCCCATGAGGGGTGAACTCCTTTAACAATGGCTAGTGTATTATTGATTAATGCATGCTTCCATTTAGTGTTTTGATTTCATATTTAAAGTATTTTTATGAAATTAACTTAGGAAAACACAAAAACTGATGTTTTTACTTGTTATTTTGGAGTACAAACCTCAAGCACATTTTTGTATTTGTGATGAGGATCTTAGCATAGAAAACTAATATTATAAATTCAAATCAAATTGGTATCAGAGCATTGGTTTGCTTTGTCCAAGGAGGAATTGGCTGTTGTTTGCAAGTGAATGTGTTTTGAAGCTCAAGCGAGGAGAAGGTTTTGGAAAGGAGAGCATGATTGTTGCAATCTCTACCATTAGTTCTACCTCAAGTTGCAGTAGAAGCGTCAAGTGAATCATGTCCCAAGGAGGAGAGCCTACAAGAATGTCAGAGGATGTGAAGGCTTTCAGAAAGGCTTTCTTAGACATGGCAACAATGGTGGAAGTCCTCTATGAAGAGAGGAATACCAAATTGCAAGGTGAAAACTCTAGACCTCCAAGAGGAGAATTTTCTCCAAGGGAACATGGTAACAAGAATGGTGATAAACCACCATCTTCTCCACAATATTCATGTTTTTTCTACAACTCTTATGCAAAATGCTAGTGTAGAAAGTCCCTCAGAGAAGGTATATGGAGACGTTTGTACCTTTTTTCCACGTGATGTGGAGGATGAGGTTCTATCAACACCCAAATTCAAGGAGCTGAAAGAAGAGAGCCAAAGAGTCTAAGAGGACACATCTATAATTAAAAGAGAGTTTGAAAACATCTTTGTATTTCAATCAAAATATTAGGCAAATGGTAAGCATTTACATGCTTCTTCTTTACATGAAAGTGTTGATGTAAATTCATTTGCAACCTTTGAAAAACATAGTAAAGGCATTGGATCCAAGCTCTTAACCAAGATGGGTTACAAGGGAGGAGTGTTATCGGGAAAACTAGTGTCCATTCAGAGCTGCTAGTCCCACTAAGACGGGTAGCTATCTTAGAAACAAACAAACTAAAGTTACTTGCATTTTCCTTTACGAGAAGTAGATGAGAGAGAAGCAGAGAGTACCAACCTCAATCTTCCGCTTGGCTCCTTGCTTGTTTCCTCTCTCATTTGACAGATCTTTGCTGCTCCTTCCTCGCTTGTCCTGCTTCAAAGAACACCTCTAGAGTCAAAGCAGCATAATACCATCAAAGCATAGAGATCTACAATCATAAACAATATGGGATCAAATATATATTGACCATACAAATGCATATATCAATTAAAGATTCAAAGACATACAAGAATATGGAGGAAAACTCAAATACCTTTATTGATAGAAGTAGTATAAGAGAGGATTACAGCCCATTGATCTGACCCAACACCATCCTCCCAGCATGAAAGCCCTTCTTCACCTCATGAAAAGCTAGATCACCCAACACTATGATGTTCCACAAAGAAACCAACAACACTTCCTTACAAGATGCAAAATTCCAGCCTCTGGATCTCTAGGATGAGGGATCCATATATAGATGTTTGTAGGTGGGTGAGTCGGCTTCTAGTTTTTGATAGTGTCATTCTCTGATAGTTCTCAATTCCCCTTGGAGATTTCATGATTTTACTCATCCCTGGGCGATTCAGAGAGGCAAGTGTCACAGGAGAAGTTTCTAAAGATTCCATGATCATTCCCTTGCAAACTGTCTTACCATTTGTCTACTTCGCCATCGCACCCCATAGAAGGGCTTTTCGTATGCATCGCACCCCCGTGGCACTAGGTGGGATGCATCGCACTTTGACCATGGAGCAGGTGAGATGTCAGTTTTGACATTTTAAGCCGTTTTTTCATGAGAACTTCTGGGAGGATGATGTGATTCAGCTGCTTTGTTCTTAGCTAGAAACAACATTTTTAGGGACTTAGACCTTTGGTTTATGGACATATAGGATTGGGGTTGCAGTGCCCAAATATGTCTATAACAGTTGCCCCCTAAAGCATGAGGTCGTAAATCTTTTGATGTCGGGTGAAATGCTTTATCATGAGGATCCGAGGTTTTTCGAACTGGAAGGTGACATGTAATAAGACACAATACAATACATTATCTTCATAATATTTTCATGATCTAGCTGAAGCAGGCATTCCCATGCTCAACTTTATAAATTCATTTTCATGTACATAAGACAGACAACCGTTTGTATGGCAGACTGATGATTCTGATAGAGCCATCATCCTTTGGTTTGGATGATTATCTGTGCAACTATGATGTACATTTGATGTCTTTATTTTCTTGAATATATCACAGCTCGGATGGATGAAACTAAACCCGGGGTCTTCAAACTCGTTCAATCTTCGCCCGAAGTACAAGTCGATCCACTTGAAAAGATGTTCTGAAGTCGAACATGGAAAGACATCGCCTAATTACTAGCCAATGATGTAAGTTGTTAACAGGCACGAGAGGAATCACCAATAATGATAATGATTCACGTGGTGTGAAAATGGGACTTGGTGTCGAACACCACGCAAAATCTTTCGGTCGAAGGCCATTGATGCAAACCTGTCGCCAGAAGTGAGAAACTTGCCATTGAGGCATGCAAGCTTCAAAGTACTGAAAGGGTTGTTCCTAAGTCAACTTCTTGGATAATGAGCTGATGTCGATAAGAAGTGGCCTGTCGTAGGAGGGCCTTAATGAATCCCACATCTACGACACGAAATGGAGCAAATGATTTTGTGGAGATGAAAACGATCCGATGATACAAGGTTCAGGGTGGCGGTCATAAAAGAATGAAGGGTGAAGGTATTGCAACGGATCAGACACAAGTTGGGTTGGTGAATTCTTTGAGTGACTTCTCTTGAACATATCAGTGACACTGAAATGGATTGGTAGCGTTAACCCCAAAAATGGATGGTACAGTGGACCAATGGTGATATGACAGGTGAATGGAATAACCCAACCCAACTCAATCATGGGGATGGAGTGAAAGCGTCATGTTCAAGAGCGACCTGCTACCAATAAAGTTTCTTCAAGTTTTCTTCCCAATTTTTCCCCAATCATTTCTGACCAGTGCCTATTTATTTTTGTCAAGCTTGAGGAGGATAACATATGCTTGTTCTATAATTTGCCCTTCGAGCAAACCCGTCGCTATGTTTTAACGAGCCTAGCGACAATGAAACTCGCTCTTGCCTGCAAGGACAAGTTTGTCGCTATTGTTTTAACGAGTTTAATGACAAAGATAACTCAATCCTTTTCAATTTTAGAGATTCTGAAAAGAGTCAGAAAGGAAACTCCAGTAATCCTTTTTCGTAATATAATCCCTTAAGTCTGAAAAAAGTATAAAATAATACGAAAGGGATGACTTTTCGATGGTTTTAACGAGCCGAACAAGACAAGCGCTCGATCTTTTTGTGCAATGATCACTCAGGTCCAAAAAGATTAAAATCTAGAGGAGGGATGGCACTTCCAATCGTTTTAACGAGCTGGAGAGGCCAATTACTCGGTAATCTTTCATATTTTATGAGTCAGATGAAAAGAGCTTAAAAGAGACTCATTTTTTGAGGAACGAGTGATATTTTCAGGTAGCAGCTGGTTCCAGGTGAGGCTTGGAACTTTTCAATCGCGACAGTGTAAAGAATATGACTAACAGAATCACTTGTCGCAGTTGTTCCTCAAAAGGGTTAAACAATCAAATGGAGGCGTATGATCGGCTAAAAAAGAGTGGAGGTGATGGTAAGAACACGACCAAGGCTCAAAAGCTGATGATAATGCGATCGCAATGTTTATTTACGGAAGGTGGGTTCATTTTTTAATGAGCTTAAACTCTTGTGGAACATATGCTCATTGCTAGGTTTATTTTTTAACGAGCTTGAACTTTGCGTACAACTGCTCGTGGCGGGTTTATTTTTTAGTAAGCTTGAACCCTGCGGTAACACTGCTCGCGGCCTGGTTCATTTTTTAATGAGCTTGAACCATGCGACAACATATGCTCAGATTCAGTTCCATGTTTACACAAGCTTGAAACGAGAAACTATGCTTGTTATAAGTTCGCATGCCCCCAGCATAGTGATGCAAATCGAGATGCATGCCCCCGAAGCTTCATTGCATTCAACGAGGTGGTTGGAATGAAGGTTTACCTTTGAGATCTTTGAAAGACTCGACTTGGAAAGGGATTTGTTTTAATTTTTAATGAGGTTGAGACAGTAAAAGAACTATCCTCATAATCCACTGTATTTACAGTATTTGATAGAAAATCAAAACTGAAGGATGATTAAGGTTGTTGGAATAATCTTTGTGGTAATCCGGAAGATGGGAACGATGGTGGTAATCTTCCCATGGTGCCTCTCCTATCATCATTGACTGAATGATTCCTTCATCTGTAGAATGTACATGCGACCAAGGATCTGAACAGGTGCCATATTCCTTAGACCTATCTATCCAAACACTCGATGAGCGTTGATTTGGGTTTGCCACCCAGGCCAAGAAAATTGATTGCTACAATATTTCTAAAATGGCGATGATCCATGCTAACAAAATGTTCGGGAATCTTCTGAATCTTTTAGATATAGAAGATATCATATTGCAGGTTTTCACCGTGGCCACTTTCGCCAGATTACTCAGAGGCAGTAGGGCGAATGTACCCATTAAGGGAAGGTATTTTAGGTGGCCTACTCCAACATTTTGAAGTGATTGAGAGCTTCCATGGATCATTGGAATGCTTCCCGTAACTTGTGAACTATTGGGGAGGAAGGTTTGTTGATCAACAATTGTATTCCTCCTTGAAAAGGAAATGCAATCTTTCTAATGTATGTTGACACAATTGCAGCCATAACATAAATCCAGGGCCTTCCCAGAAGGATGTTGTAATTGAGGTTTCCATCGATAACTTCAGCACCAATTTCTATTGTTTTGCTCCCCAGTTCAACTTGCAAGTTACTTAAAATCCTGTATGGGGTGTATGTCCGTCCATCGAATGATTTTAACGTCATTGACGATCACGACAAGGGTGGTGAGCTTAATGTTTCCCAGCAACTCATTGACATAATACATGTAGATGCCCCCTCACCAATAATTGTTAGATGATCAATTTTGTTGAGGGCTTTCACTTGGATGAGGAAAGCGAGTTGTGCTGGTAACTGTGGTTCATATCCTTTATGATTAAAGGCCACAAGATTGGAATCTGTTGGGTCAATCCCACCTATTGCTGATAATAGAGCCTGCTTTTGGGAGGGGCAATTTTGCAGTACTTCAAGCGTCGACATAATGGACGACGATTAGGCTAGATCCTCTACTACATTATAATTTTTTGCTGCTCAGGCATGCGGATTAAATGTCAATTTGTGTACTACTCCCTTTGGCGGCTTTATCGTTAGCTCAAAAATGATGGGTGGCACAACTTCGGTCGAAGTTGTTGTCGAACTACTAGGTTGATCAGTAGCCTTGTTGTTTGACATCTGTGGATTCTCGTAATCTTTATTCCTTGTCGATATCAAAGCATCATTTTGCTGTTTTGAAATGGACAACATATGCACTTGGGATGGGGAAGCATTGTCGCTAGCAACCATATTGGTTTTTGGGTTTGGAAACGGGTCAATCAATACCACTGAGGTTTTTGAGTTCTTAAAGAATTTCTTAATCTCAGCTTTATGCGGACAATTCCTCGTCCAAAGGTCTTCATCGACATGACTGACCAGGTTTCTTTTGCCTAGAAGGGTTTTCAGAAGATTTTTCAGGAGACGAATCATCCTGTTTCTTCTTTTTGCCTTTCTTTTTCTTCTTACCCCCTGGTTGCTTCAGTTCTTTGCCTTTGTCGGTCAACACGACATTAACCTTCGAGGCAAGAAGTTCTTCATTTGCATTTTGACCATAAACCATGCGGGCTTTCTTAGATGTAGCCTTTGCGGTTTTCGTGCTTGTTGTACCTATCACGCCATCGTCGGCATGAGAGTCTTTGTTTGATTTAGGAGGAGGAGGAATGGAAAACTCTGGCCTAGGAGCATCAAGGATTTTGTCATAGAGCGTGCCAAACTGAGTATAGATCAAGTCTAGATATTGCGCATGAGCGACGACTTGCTCTTCAGTGACAACCCCCCCCCCCCCCTTAGCCACATCTTCTGTAATAGAAGGTAACAATGACTTAATAAACCATTCAGATAGGAGCTGATCAGGAACATATTTTTTTACCATTCAATGATGACGCCGCCACTCATGAATATGATCAGATATATGAGTGGCTGTCATCTGCTTAAAATTGGTAAGAAGCTTCGTTCCTGTTTCATACATTATCGGTAACTGAAAATGGGTTAAAAAGGTGGTGGCAAGGGTGTTGAAGTTATCGAATGAAGCTCTATGAAATTCAATGTACCATTTTACTGCCAAACCAATTAACGTTCGCTGAAAAAAGGCGAAGCCTAATCAAATCATCATTGAGAGTGTTGGACGAACACCACATATGAAAGGTCATCACATGATTCGACAGATCTTCACCAGGATTTCCATTGAATTTAGGAATATCTAACAGAAGTTTATGAGGAATCGTCGGCCACCAAGGGGCATAAGCAATTGGATCGTTTGTTAGCCGATTTAGATCTGGTAACTCTAAAGTTGCCACGAAGGGCAATTGTTGATTCAGGTTCGGTGAAGCATACCCAAGATAAGATGGGATTGCCTGAGTAGTGGGTCTTTGCATACCAGCATAACGTATTTGATGCTGATAACTTTGATAAGGTTGATGGGTATAACCATTATGATATGATTGATGTTGACCGTTTCGAATATACAACTGCCCATTACCCGCAAAGCTTTGTTGCTTAGGTCCTCGGTAAGTTTGTCGGAATTGTGGTTGTTGATATTGTACCAACCATGGTTGTGAAGCCATTTGTTGTTGTCCAATACTGACTATCTAACCAAGATGAGGGGTAATAGTACTCGTTTGAGCCTGAGTCGCTCCAGTTAAGGAGTCACTAATTGACGATTGTGATTGTGTCGCAGAGATAAGAGGCTGTTGCATTACGGCCTGAGAAACTTGATGTTGGCATACAACAAGCAACGCTTGTACTTGCAACACCATCACAATAGCCGGTGTAGTGGGGATATTCGACACAGGTAGGCTTGGTTGCATTAAATATACAACCCTTGGTTATTGAGGCAGTATTGGCACCCAACCACTGGATGCGATTCCAGTTTGACCCAAATTATGTTGTGAACTCTCATATGGTTGTTCTCCTGGAGGGAACAATGAAAGGGCATACGGCGGTAATCCAATGCTCAAAGGAAAGACTGGCCTTTGGAGACCAGACTGCCCAAATTGATACTATTGCGAAGGATCAATTTGTTAAGACTCAACATAAGAAATTCCAGATATTATTCCGGACGAACAAACAGGAACAGACCATACTGTCGAAACAGTCCCTGGGTGGACTTCCTCTAGCGGTTGAGAGCTAGTTGGGACAAATGGTATACCAACGAACATTGTCGAGGTAGTGGCAGGAGGTTCTGCTACCACTGTATCAGACGACACAATTCTAGATGTCAATGGTTGTCCAGACATATCAACTCTATCCAAAAGACTTCCTGGCGATTCTACAGGAACTTGCGATGAAGGCAGACTATCTTCTGAAGTAGAAGGATATAGGTGGATCCCAGTTCCAAAATGCAATGGAGTACTGGATGGAAGATCCTCCGTAATTTCTTCTATAGCAATCAGTCCAGGCAGAAGAGGTAGACCGTCAGGTCCGTAAAATATTTCTGGTGTCGAAGAAGGTATAGACTCTGCAGCGACATGCATTGGAGGGGAAACACCTTCCAAATCAACCCCAGATGGAGCTGGTTCAGGAATAGAAGTGTTTACCGTTACACTAAGATCAATTATAATGTCCTCTTGTAACTGTGGAACTTCTTTTGTAGAGGTAGGGATACCATAAATAGTTGGAGTAACCGGAGTCTCTGAGCATGTTGAAACACAAGCTTCAAACAAACCAAGAGACTTTGACCCAGTTAAACGAGTTCGCTTGGCTCAGAATGGTTTCGTTTCCAGAGCCAAAGACGGTTGACTCGTTAGTCTCCACGAACGATGGGGTTTTGATTGACTTTCTTCCACGATTGCAGATTACTTGATCAACTCAAAATAAAAAGGGGAAAACGTTATTCTAAATTAAATGAATTTTGTGACGCTTTGACACAACTTTCTTTTTCAATTTTTAAGAGTTGAGAAAAGCTAAAGATGGCTCTAGTCACCTTTGATTTTTAATGAGCTTGAAGTGACAAGTGCTTAGATGGACCTTTTATTTTAAGGAGTCTGAAAAGGAATGAAAGTGACTACTCTGGAAATCTGGATAGAGGGATTACCAAACCAATCGCAAAGCTGCATAATACTTTTTATGGTACGACAGTCAATCTTCCCGAATGTTGTGTTCAATGCATTGCGATTGATAGGGCGGCAGACATGGCTTCCTAAGGATAAAGGAAATAACCTATTGTGGTCTCCCAATATATACTCGATGGTACGTGGGAGCACAAGTCCGTACTGGCACTTGTCATCTCAAAGAGGAGGAATCACCCAACCTATGATGAAAGCGATAGTTACCAGGCTTTACGACGCCAGAATACGTCTCTAGCCTAGACTTCTAAATGTTGTGCGTTAGGTTCCAAAGTGTCTTTATGTTCATTGAATTTATTTTACAGTTGATCTTTCTTAAGAAGTTTGCCTTTATGGTTCACCACATGATGTAGATATTCAATTCCTAAATATGCAATCTAAGATGATAAACAGTCGTTCACTCTTCTTTTTGCAATGAAAATCCTAGCTACTAAGGAAAGAGAAACGAAATTCTTTCAACATAGAGCAGAGAGCACACACTAGATGCACTGTCCTAAATCAATCTCCACAAGCAGTCTAAATGTAAATGCACATGCATGTATTTGTTTTCCGCTTTCTTAATGTGTGAATGACAAAAAGAATGCCAAGTACAAATCTGAACTATTCTTCTTTCAAAGCGACAGTACTAACAATTTTCTTTTTAAAAACAAAAGGAAGACTAAGACGACACTTTACGATTTCGAATTCAAAAAACGAGAGGAAGACTAAGACGACACTTTGCGATTTCGAATTCAAAAACTGAAAGGAAGGGTAAGACGACACTTTGCGATTTCAAATTTGAAAAACGAAAGGAAGGCTAAGAGTGACACTTTCAACTTTAATTTGAAAAATGCTTTCGACACTTGGAATATTATTAATTGAAATAAAATACAATGGAAAAAGTGTAATCGACTATCAACAAGAAGAAGACTCTTTTCTTTGACTGAAAATGACACTTGCGACACTTTCAAATTCGAAAGACGACAAATCGATTAAGCTACTGTTTGCAAAAGAGAACTGTAAATGGCGAAAAATACATAAAAACATTCACAATTCTTTATACAATGGAGGCTGAATAATGCAAAGGAAGGGAGTTTCAACAGTGATATACTGATCACAGACAACAAAACTCTTGAATAAAGTTGAAGAGAGTGAAGAAAAACCAAAATCTAGAGGTAGAAACAGTCTTATCTGATCATCGCACCTGTAACACAGGGAAACAGGATGCATATCACCTACAACACATGGGAGGTGCGATGCATCCAGACTGTCAAAAGGAGACAACGCGATGGTCTAGAGACGAGAATTTAACTTGGTTTTTGGTCACAGTTTGCAGCTTAGTTCAGGGATTTAAGCTGAGCTAATGATAGTCAGTAAATACAAAACATAGGGGCTGATCTAATGAGGTTACTTGAGCCACCACCAGGGCACT
>APFE031209079.1:2044-25122 GCA_000404065.3 Pinus taeda
AGTCCATTTTGCTCCTTTTCAGACTCCTTAAAGGAAAAGGTCCTTTGAGCACTTGTCACTTCAGGCTCAATAAAAATCGAAGGCGACTAGAGTCATCTTTTTCTTTTTTCTTGACTCTTTAAAATTGAAATAACAAGTTGTGTCAAAGCGTCTAAACAATTTATTTTAATCGGAATAACGTCACAAATTCCCTTGTTGGTCTTTAGGTTGAGAAAATGGAGTCTACCAACCAAGGATTTCCCCTTGGAGGAAATCCTAGTCCCTTCTCCTCTTGGGGAGATGTTGGTGCACCCCATATGGCCACTTTGTCACTTCCAGGATTGACAATTAGTTTGCCTATCTGGCTCTTCTCTACCTCTGTCGTTCAGAATATCGTAATTCTTGAATAGTCTAATAGTAACTAGATGACACTAGATATGCTCCAAACCTTCTACTTCATCTGATTCTCCCTCTTCTCTTTCCTCTTCACTTGATAAAGCCGATAAAACTAAAAATCAAGTAACTGAGAAGAAGAAGAAGCAGAAAGAGAAAAAGGAAAAGAAGAAAAAGGAACCAAAATTGAAAGGGGGCAACCAAGCGTCGTCTAGCGAAAATTCTCACACCACACAGTCAAAACCTAAATCTCCTTGTGTCATTTGTAATGGAGACCACTATCACCGAGATTGTCCTTGCATCCCTCGGATCTTAAGGGACTGGTCTCCTCGTATGCACAATCTGGTAGCGTCAACCTCTGGCAATCATGTTGAATGCTCACCATCAACCAACGAAAGTGAAGCACATGGTAAAAGAAGGAATCCTAGATTTCCTTGTACGTTGTGTGAAGGCAATCATGTTGTCCACCGTTGTCCCTTCCTTGACGAGGCTAAAATAGTTTTGGATGATCGTCCAGTTCCACCGGTTGAAAATCCGACTGGCCCATCATTATGGTCGGCTGAAGCATCTATCATTGAAAATGAAACCTCTGAATCCATACCAGGCGAAAGTCAAAGGGCCAATACGGCAGCTGACCCGGTCTTGCCTTCAGAGTGTTCATATTCGAATGATACCGCCACTAAAGAGAAAGAGAATGACACTGTTCAAATCTTTTCATCAACATAGACTCCGATGAGCTTGGGGGCAGTCCTCCTGTTCCTTTATCACAGGAAGGAAGTTCATTAGAGTCATATCTGTCCGTCTATTCGGTCCCACCACTAAGAAACCTAGTCATTTCCTTCGACTGGAATCTACTAGGCAGACCCCATTTACCAGCCAGTTTACCATTCAGAATCATTGTACAAGCTTATAGAATAGTCATGGTTGGTACCATCATTGATGAAGGGGCTTCTGTGAGTATCCTTTCCTCAATTGCTTGGAAAGTGCTTGGTTCGCCATCACTTTTGCCTGAAATGAGAAATCTAACAGGCTTCGACAAGGGAACCAGTCGACCTTTAGGGATCCTTCCAAATGTGCCCACTACTTTAAGAAGGAAAACTATTCACATGAACGTTATGGTAGTTCAAGGACCTTTAGATTATAATCTACTCCTTGGATGCGACTATATTTATTGCATGGAAGCCATCATCTCCTCACTCTTTAGAGTAATGTGTTTTCCGCACGAAGGCAGAATGGTCAAACTCATGGACCAAATGTCATTCCCCGGTCCACACATCGCAAATAGTCAAATGTCATCCCTAAATGGTCTTTTCACGCAAGAAATGTCTCATCGGTCTCCAGTTCATCCACCTGATGAGCGCGAGTGATTCAGGAAGGTGTGACTGAAACCCAGGGGGCATGCACCCTGGTCTATTTTGGCAGGAAAACCTTAGGTATAGAGTGGATTTCCGCAAGGGATATATGACTAGTCTGGTGAACGCGTCCTCACAGGAAAATGGGAACAAGCTGGAATAAGATACCTTCGTTAAAGTTATGTGAGTGGAATGCGTCTGCGCCATTCACCTTTGTCTGTTTCGATAGACATCGCGGAGGAAGCATTTTATGTGCTACGCGGATAGAACTTTCTTGGTAACCTAGAGAGTTTTTGCTATACCTGGGGGCATGCAAACCTTTCCGCGTGCAAGTGAAGAGCGACTATTTATTTTTTAAATTTGTAGGACCTCTAACCCTTTAAACCTGTAAGGCTAGTCGTTTCCTAACTTGCATAAAGAAAGGATCTGTGGCAAAGCTTGAGAGATGTAAGTCACTTCAAAATAGCATCTCGAATGAGACATTCTTATCATACGACTGGTGAGCAATGTTGTCGCAGAGTTCAAGTTCGTTAAAAAATAAACATAAGTCATGAGCAAATGTTTCCCCCAGCTGTTGAGCCTTGGTCATGTTCTCGCCATCACCTCCACTCTATTTTTAGCCGATCATTCACCCCCATATGATTGTTTACCCCTTCGAGGAACATCTGTGAAGAGTGAATCTGTTAGCCATCCTTGTGACACTGCCATGATTGGAAAATTCCAAATCTTACATGGAATCAGCTGCTACCCCAAACCATCACTCGTTCCTCGAAAACGAGTCTTCTTTAAGCTCTTTTCACCTGACTCGTAAAATATGAAAAGATTGCCGAGCGATTGGCCTCTCTGGCTCGTTAAAGGCATCAGAAGTGCTATCCATCCTCTAGATTTTAATCTTTTTGGACCTGAGGGATTATTACACAAAAAGATCGACTGCTTGTCTTGTTCGGCTCGTTAAAAATATCGAAAATTCATCCCTTTTGTATTATTTTACGCTTTTTCGGACTTAAGGGATTATATAACGAAAAAGAATATTTGGAGTCTCCTTTCCGTTTCTTTCAAACTCTCTAAAATTGAAAGAGATCGAGTTGTCTTTGTCGTTAAACTCGTTAAAAACCGAATAGCGACAAACTCATCAAAATGGACGAGAGCGAGTTTCACTGTCACTAGGCTCGCTAAAATATAGCGACAGGTTCACCCGAAGGGCGAATTATAGAACAAGCATATGTTATCCTCCTCAAGCTTGACAAAAATAAAGAGGTACTGGTCAGCAATGACTGGGGAAATTTGGGAAGAAAACTTGAAAAAACTTTATTGGTAGCAAGTCGCTCTTGAACATGACACTTTCCTTTGGCATCCAAGCCGGGTTGGGTTGTTCCGTTCACTGGTCGTCACCATTGGTCCGTCACACCATCCATATTTGGGGGTTAACGCTACCAATCCATCGTTAGTGTCGCCGATATGTTCAAGAGAAGTCATTCAGACAATTCGCCTATGTCTCACCCACTACGATACATTCATGCTCCATCCTTTCATGACCGCCACCCTGAACCCTATATCGTCAGATTGTTTTCACCTCCAAATGATTTGCTTCATTCCATGTCGTTGATGTAGGATTCATTAAGGCCCTCCTGCGACAGGTCACTTCTTGTCGACATCAGCTCATTATCCAAGAAGTTGACTTAGGAACAACCCTTTCAGCACTTTGAAGCTCGCATGCCTCAATGGCAAGTTTCTCACTTTCGGCGACAGGTTTACATTAATGGCCTTCGACCGGGAGATTTTGCGTGGTGTTCGACGCCAAGCCCTTTTTCACACCACGTGAATTGCACTGTAGTACCTTGAGGGTCATTGTCATTATTGGTGATTCCTCTCGCGCCTGTTAACAACTTACATCATTGGCTGGTAATCAGGCGATGTCTTTCCATGTTCGACTCCAGAACATTTTTCACATGGATCGACTTGTACTCCGAGTCAAGATTGAACGAGTTTTGAAGACCCTGCATCTAGTTTCATCCATCCGGGCTGCAATATATCCAGGAATATAAAGACATCAAATGTACATCATTGCCGAACATAGGATCACCAAATCAAAGGATGATGAGTCCGAATCATCAGTCTGCCACACAGACGATTGTCTATCTTATGTACATGAAAATGAATTTATAAAGCTGAGCATGGGAATGCCCGCCTCAGCTAGATCATGAAAAAATGTTGTCGAAATAATGTATTGTATTGTATCTTATTACAGGTCGCCTCCCAGCTCGAAAAGACTTCGGATCCTCATGGTAAAGCATTTCACCCGACATCAAAAGATTAACGACCTCATGCTTTAGGGGGCAACTGTTATAGACATTTTTGGGCACTCCAACCCCAATCATAAATGTCCATAAACTGAGGGCTCCTAAAGTCCCTAAAAGTGTTGCTTCACTGCCTAAAGGAACAAGGTCAGCTGATTACATCATCTCCCAGAAGTTCTCCACTAAAAACTGCTCAGAAATGGTCAAAACTGGACCATACTGAATGCCCAGTGCAGAGGGTACGATGCATATCACCTTCCCAGTGTAAAGGGTGCGATGCATACTGGATGGCTCCTCTATAGGGTGAGATGGGCGAGAATGGACAATTGGCAAGGATAGTTTGCGAGGTGGAAGATCATGGAATCTTCCAGAAACTTCCCCTCTAACACTTGCCTCTCTGTTTTTGACTAGGGATGAGTAAGAGACCATCAATCTCCAAGTGCAATCAAGAAATATCAGAGAGAGGACACTAATCAAAGTCCCAGAAGCTGACTCACCCCCCTACAATCATCTAGATATGGATCCCTCATCATAGAGATCCAGAGGCTGGAATTTTGTATCTTGTAGAAAATTGTTGTTGGTTTTCTGGTGTAATATCATAATGTTGGGTGATCTAAGCTTTACTTGAGGGGAAGAAGGGCTTTTTTGCTGGAGGATGATGCTGGGCCAGAACAATTGGTTGTAAACCTCTTGCTATTCTTGATATTAATAAATCTATTCAAGTTTTCCTCCACATTTGTGTATGCTTGATTGTATATGCATTTATCTAGTCCTGTATTGTTTATGAATATAGATCTTTGTTATTCGATAGTATTATGCTGCTTTGATTCCACAGGTTCTCTCTGAAGCTGTGTAGACAAAGAAGGAGTGGCAAGGATCTATCGAGAAGGAGAGGAATCGAGCAAAGAACCAAGCGCAAGACAAAGGTTGGTGTCCTATGTTCCCCTCTTGTCTATTTTTCATAAAGGAAAACGAAAGTAGTTTTAACTTGTTTGTTTCTAAGATAGCTACCAATTTTAGTGGGAATAGCAGCTCTAAGTGGACACTATTCCCGGTAACAGGTCCCAAGGTTGTCTACTTTATTCTTTTCTTGACCCCAAAGGGGGTTTCCTACTCTGTGCCCCCACCCTCTTCTACATTGGACCCTTCTTGGTCCTGTTTTTGCTGAGAGTTAGAATTGCTAACATCAATTATGGTTTCTTGGGCCAATTTCTCTTTGTTAGCAGCGTCCTTGGCAATAACTTCCTTAACAACAACTTCCTTAGCTATGGCCTCTTTCCATTGCGCAACTTTCTCCTGAGCTACAGTCTTCTAGGCTTCCTTTTGTTTCTCTATTGTTGATGTCTGCGTGGTGGTACCTTCTACTACGTTTCTCATTCATGCGCCTGGATCTGATGGGTAAAGCCACTCTCCTAGCTATTTACCCACAATCTTTGTGACATCTGCCTCACCAACAAGGAAACTTGTGCCATATCTTCTTTAGATACCTTCTAGCGTGAACATACACATTATGAAATTTAGCCTTGAAGTTGGCATAAGGCTTATAATGACATATAAGGTAGGTGACAGCCTTGACCTTTGGCTGATCACCATGCGCAGATCCATCTCCACCAACACCAAGAAAACTGGGGAGGAAATCAATAGCAGTAAACAAGAATAATGAAATTCCTTTCCCTCATCATGGGCCTCCTGACAGTTCTCCAAGAAACCTTTGCATAGGTACTAAGCCCAGTTGTACTAGACTCCTTTGGCACATTGTGTAGCCAAAGAAATCACGGACACTAGAACCTAATCGGCGCGACATTTCCGCATGATTTTGCATGCCAATATTTGTGTGGCGAACTGTATCAGTCATGAGAAGAGTTCTTCCTAATCTGGGTCAGACATACAGTTTAACTCTTGGTGCAACACAAGGCCAAAAAGCTCAAAATTGACTCCCAGGGAGAATACGAAGTTGAATCCAACTGTTCCCTCCATATTTCTATCATTAATGCATCTTTGGCAGAAGATTTCCAAAGATATGCCCAATAAATGCACCTTCCCTACTCCTTCTAACATAAATTTTTCCATCCAATTAGCTACAGTGCTTCCAATGGCTACTTTTTGACCAGGCTACACAACACCAACCTTTGTGGCACATCTCCCCTTGGTGCCCTACTTTCTTCCATCGCACAACCCTCATACTTTGTCTTTCCCATTTTTGGGCAGTGTAGTTTATAGTCCCTTAGTTCCTTGGAGCTACCCAAAGTACTAAGACTATCTCGCCATCACATAGTCATTACACAAGAGCAGGATCACCATTGTACAACTTCAATCAACTACCATTGACTCTGCCTAGAAACAATTCTCCATTAAGATTTGCGAGTTGAACTACGCCACCATCTATAATTTCTTTTACCACATAAGGTCCCAACCAATGCATTTGAAACTTCCCAGGAAATTTCTTAAATTCGTTGTGATATAATAATACCAAATCATTAACCTAGAAGGCGTGCTTCTTTATATGTCAATCATGCCATGCCTTTTCATGCTCCTTTTGTACCTGTTGGTGAAATCCTACTAAGAACCAATCCTCCTCCAATTCCATCAGTTCAATGAGACGCTCCTCCATAGTATCGCGATCATCCATATTGGTCAGTGCTTCAATCCATAGACTCGACACAATATATTCCATGGGCATCACGACCTCCTACCCATAGACCAACGTGAAATGGGTTTGGCATGTCAAATTTTTACAAGTGGTTCTATAATCCCATAGGACTATTGGTATGTGCACATCCTAGTCATTCCGCTTTGTGTTGAAAACATTTTTCAAAGCACTCTTCGGGATTTTGTTGAAGGCTTCAACTGTACCATTAGCTTGAGGGTGATAGGGCATATTTTTCTGATGAGAGACCTAGAATTCTTCAAGCATTGTGACAATCATTTCATTTAAGAAGTGCGTGCCCTTGTCACTCATTAATATCTCAGGGTAGCCAAATTGGGACAAGATAAACTCAAAAATAAAATTCGCAACAGTAGCTGTGCTACAGTCCTTTACTGGTTGCACTTCCATCCATCACGTCAAGTATTCAGTTGCTGTAATAATATATCGCACTCTAGTCCTTTTCCTTGGTGGCTAGATCGGACCCACAAAATTAAATGCCCACTTATCAAATACTTGCAAAGTTACCTGTGGTTTTAAGGGAAATTCGTCCCTTTGCGATGGTCTCCCAATCCATTAGAAAGCATCGCATGCCCTAGAATATGCTTTTGAATCTTTATGCATCATTGGCCACCAAAGTCCCATGTGCAAGATCTTTTGTGCGGTCAGTCTTCCTGCATAGTGTCCTCTGGCCACTCCTTCTTGTGCCTCTGCGAGGATGCTTGGGTGTTCAAACTTTGGGACATATCAACACAATATTTAATCAGAGCCCATTTTATATAAGTGTTCAATGATCACATAAAAATATGGCACATGAACCACCAACTCCTTCTTTTGCTATGTAGAATATCCTTTTGGGGTTATGTCAGTTGTCAAAAACTAGATCATATCAACAAAGTGATTGTCTGCAACATGAACTGCAAAAAGCTGTGCATCTAGAAATCCTTCTTCCAAACTAGTAGGCTCATCACCAGTCTTAATCTGGGATAGATGATCAGGACCAACATTCAATCATCCGAGCTTCACAATCACCTCAAAATCGTACTCTTGAAAGAACAACAACCATCTACAGATCTTCCCCCCAACATAGGCTATTGACCAGGTATTTTAGAGTAGAATGGTATGTATACATATTGAAGTGCATGCCTAACAAATAGTGCCAAAATTTTTGTAGTACGTACACCATTTTTAGTCCTTTGCACTTTGTAGTCGAGTAGTTCTTCTCCACCTTTGACAATTTCCTACTCGCAAACGCTATAGGATGATCAATATCGCCTTCGCCTAGTTGGGTTAGAACTACACCTAGTGCAATACAAGAAGCATCCACATGAACATCAAAATCCTTTTTCTAATCTGAGAACACTAGAATGGGCACGGTGACTATTTTCTCCTTCAAAATGTTTAAACAGTTCTGATACCCTTCATCCCAGTAAAATCTCTTGTCCTTCTTCAACAATTTCTACATTGGCACAATGATTTGTGCATATTCCTTAATAAACTTTCTATAATACCTCGTATGGCCCAGTGTCATGCGCAGCTATTTTATGTTCTTTAGGGCCTCCAAATCAACAATAACATCTATCTTTGTAGGGTCTACCATCAATCCCAGTTTTCAAACCACATGACCTAGTAGTATTCCATAAGGAACACAAAAGATGAAATTTTTCAGATTCAAGGTGATCTAATGTCTACGGAAAGTATCCAACATAAGGCAAAAACTTGCAATGTGGAGCTTTACCAACCCAAATAAAATCCAGTCATCAAAGTATACTTCTAAGAAGTTATAGATAAATTCCTTAAAAGCTACAATTACTACCCTTGGGAAGATCACAGGTGCATTCTTTAGTCCAAATGGAATTACCGTGTATTGAAACATCCCCATTCCTTCGTGACGATGGTCTTGCTATGATCCTTTGACGTGATCTTGATCTGATGGTACCCAGAGAACCCACGAGTGAATGAGTAGGCCTCTTGCCCTCCAACATTTTCTAGGACTCCATCTGTAAATGACATTGGAAACGGGTCATGGACACACACATCATTTAGCTTCCTCAGATCAACACATATCCAGATTTCATCTTGTTGCTTCATTTCCTGGACTACCATAGTACTCACCCAGTCTGATTCTTCCACATGCTCAATGATCCCAACTTCTAGCATTTTTTCTAACTCTTTGTGCACATTTTCCTTGTATTTGGGATTCAAATGGTTGGGTCACTATTTTGTAGGCTTTGTGTCTAGATTCAAAGTAATCTTCATCACACCCAAGTCCCCTATTATCCCATTCAGATCCGAGATATTAGTGGAAAAAAAGTCCTGGTATTCGCGCAACAATTCTATGACCTTATCAATTTTATCCTTATCCCAATAGTTTCCTATTTTCATAAACTTTGGCTGCACATTTGATCTAGTGTTTACCTGTCAAGTCTTCAAAAGCTCCACTATGTTGGAGATTGCTGCTTTGGGTCCTTCAACTTCATGTTTCCCCTCAAACTTCAGAATGTTGATATTTCTAGGGGAATCTTCTTCTTCTTCTACGGTCACATTATAGCATTCCAGCGCATGGTGCAGCTCCGTATTCTAGTATGGTTGAACCCATTCTACCAGTTCTTTAGGCATTCTAAATATTGCAGCCTTAATTTCTTGGAGAACCTCATCAATACATTCAAAGCCATCCTTAAAGATGAAGGTCGATAGGAAACCTTCCCTCATGATAGTCCACTCATCCGTGCCATGGTGCAGTTCAGTTTCTAGGTACTAGTTCATCGAAATGGTATCCAAAGTGTGAAAAAATATGTGCACTCATTCAGGTTGAGTTTCCTCTCCCCAAGATTTAGTCCATCGTGGAAAATTCTCGCGTAGATCATCTTTTATTGTGTATTTCTCTGTCATAAGGGTATTGGCGTACTTAAACCTTAGCTTCATCATTCTCCTGTATTCTTTCCAATTAGCACATCTATCCTTATGTGTACCCTACCAATGGGCAAGTGTAGCCCGCAGCGCCAGATCTAGTGCCTGGAACCAATGCTCATATGGTACCTCCCTTTCAAACTTATCCAAAAACAAGTTAAAATCATTTAAACCATCATAATGAGGTAGATTTCATACCTCTATGGATATGTAACAAAGTGATTTTGTCAACATGTTGCAATGTAGCAAGGATACTTCGTGTAATATGTTCTACTAATATCAAGCTCTTCGTCAAAATATAAGGGATAGGAGCTATCTATATCTCATGTAATTCATCCATTTGTTGTAGGATTGATCTAGTCCTCATCATGCGCAATGATCTTATATATCTGATCCAGATCGTCCTCTTCTTCATAATTGCAGACGGGTTCTGTGTATTGCACACCTTCAGTTGGATCCAATGGAACAATAACTCATAGTGTCTTCCTCTCAAATGTCATCCTACACTTCTTAACATTAATGAACAAATCCATGTTGAAGACCCAATCAATGCCTAATAATGCAGGGTATGGATTACTATAGTCCACTATCTCAATAACTTCAAAGTCGACCAGGGCACTCGCTCCTTCAATATCCACCGTAACCCCATACACGCACCCCATAGGAATGATTTTCTGTTGATTGGACATGCGAAGCTGGATAGGTGACCACTGCAGCATAGGTCTCCCCATTATTTCCCAAGTTTTTTTTGGTAGCACATTCGCATCAAACCCTAGATCGGGAGTTATTTGATCCATTTTGTATTCCTCGATCTGCACAATTAGCCTCATTTTGCGACTTGTTTGCTTCTTTCTTTTGCCCACTTTTCATACTATGGATTTTTCTATAGGAGTCTTAACCTTACCCATACAATTATCAATTAATTCTTGGAGGCCTTATATTGCATTTCTATCTCATAACATCTTCATACAAGTCTTCATAAAGGTAGCTAATAGTGAAGGATCTACATCTTGTGCTTCATTGTTACTGTCAGACTTCTTCTGAGTTCCTGATCTAGAGGCCTTAGTGAAGTGCTTTTTGGCTTCCATAAAGGTTTCCTTAGCCTGGATTAGATCGAATCCCACTTCCTTCTTAGTAGCCTTGCATACCCATCCTTCAGTTTTCGGCTGAATTCCTTTATCTTCTCCAGTGGCAATACCATTGCACGTCACTATATTAATGCTAGGATCTTCCTCTCGAGCCTCCACTCTCATCATTTGAATATTCTGCATAGTTGTTTTAGCCTTTTTCTCTTGCATCTTAGCTATTAGTATTGAGAAATATTCTATAACTTGATCAAACTATCAACAATACTGATAGGAGGGATGCATTGGATTCTAACAATGACACGCAAAATGACCTGCTTCTCCACAATTATAACAAATTACTTGTCCATGACCCCTTCCAACCCCTCCTCCTCGTCCTCTTACTTAGCCCTGGAATCCTCTGCATGCTGCACCCAAGCCCTGATCCTGAGGCTGATTTTCCACCTACATTTGATAGGTAGGAGTCCGCTCCATCATTAGTCCATAGCTTCGGCAGTTGCACTCACCATTCCAAACTTATTTACAGAAAGTAAAAACTAATTGTTGCAGAGTTTGCACAAACTCTTATAAAAGATGATAGTTTTCAATCGCGTGCTTCCCAGCTATATGACAAATAGCACACCATAAATATACCCCCTATTACCGGGAATAGTGTCCACTTAGAGCTGTTATTCCCACTAAGACTGGTAGCTATCTTAGAAACAAACAAGTTAAAACTACTTTTGTTTTCCTTTATGAAAAATAGACAAGAGGGGAACAGAGGACACCAACCTTTGTCTTGCACTTGGTTCCTTGCTCGATTCCTCTCCTTCTCGACAAATCTTTGCCGCTCCTTCTTTGTCTACACAGCTTTAGAGAGCACTTGTGGAATCAAAGCAGCATAATACTATCGAAGAACAAAGATCTATATTCATAAACAACATAGGACCAGATATGTATTAACCACACAAATGCATATACAATCAAACATACACGAATGTGAAGGAAAACTTGAATAGCTTTATTAATATCTAGAATAGCAAGAGGATTACAACAAATTGTTCTGACCTAGCATCATCCTCCAGCAAGAAAGCCCTTCTTCACCTCAAGTAAATCTTAGATCACCCAACACTATGATGTTACACCAGAAAACCACAACACTTCTCTACAAGATACAAGATTCCAGCCTCTGGATCTCTGTGATGAGGGATCCATATATAGATGATTGTAGGGGGGTGAGTTAGCTTCTGGGATTTTGATTAGTGTCCTCTCTCTGATAGTTCTTGATTCCACTTGGAGATTGATGATCTCTTACTCATCCTTGGTCGAAATCAGAGAGGCAAGTGTCAGAGGGGAAGTTTCTGGAAGATTCTATGATCTTCCACCTCGCAAACTGTCCCTGCCATTTGTCCATTCGCGCCCATCGCACCCTACAGAGGGGTCGTCTAGTATGCATCGCACCCTTTACACTGGGAAGGTGATATGCATCACACACTCTACACTGGGCATTCAATATGGTCCAGTTTTGACCATTTCTGAGCAGTTTTCTGTGGAGAACTTCTCGGAGATGATGTAATCAGCTGACCTTGTTCCTTTAGGTATTGAAGCAACACTTTCAGGGACTTAGGAGCCCTCAGTTTATGGACATTTATGATTGGGGTGCAGTGCCCAAAAATGTCTATAACACCATCGCACTCGGTCCAGTGATGTTTTCAGGTTTTAGAGGAACAAGACCTCCCCCAATAACGTAATTTTGATAAACTGGATAGTGGTCCTTATCATGATCATGGCCTTTACATTTTAGGCACCAAGCTTCTATGCTCACCTCACGCTAGACTTATTTTCCCTTCTCAAGCCTTCGCAACTCCATGTGCAACATCGCCAGTTTTGACTGAATCTGTTGTACCCCTATATTCGTGTCCTGCACTAGTGAAGCTTCTAATCTCATGGAAATCTCAACTACTTCTGCTTGCATTCCTATTTTCTATTACGACAATGGTAATCTCAGATGAGGTAGGAGTGAAGAAATGTACTAGTCTTTATGTTGAGTATCTGTAATGCTCATAATAGCCTACTGAATTTGACATTTTAATCTTTTATCAAAGTCCCATGTGGACTTGTTTACCCTCCGTTGGATCTCCTTAATCTATGTTAAAGACTAGGCCTAAGATTTGGGCTTCTGGAACTCACTATTTAGTGCTTGATCGATTTCTAGAATAGTCGTGTTGGGTTTATTTGTGTAGAACTTGATGTACCAACTCAACGCTTTGTCCTGCAACATTGTGACTAGCTGTTATTTATTCATATTTTCATTAGTGATCAGTTGTGCCTGCCATACAACATCTGCGACGAACCAAAATTGTTTGGGGTCTTTAGTTTCCAAAGCCCTAAATATCGACATCTTTATTGTGTTTGCCATACTAAATGATTGAGGTGGGCGTGGAGGTGGAGGCAGAGGTGTAGGTGTGTGAGGTGGAGGTGGAGGTGGAGGTGGAGTGGATGGATGAGGTATCCCTATGATACCCTGACTTACGATCTGTAGTGCGCTTCGCAGTGTTCAGAACCTAATTCTTAATAGCGGACTATATTCAGAACCTAATTATTTGTTTCTTCTGAATTCTCTCCCACTTCGTGTAGTCCCAAACATCAATTTAAAGGCATAACCCTTCCCACTAGTTCCTGGGGAGTGTTACCTTGGCAAATAGGCCTATGACCTAGGTCATGTCTTCAGTCAAACTGTCTTTCTCCTCTAAGCTAATGAGGAGGTCAATTTCATATATAACAAGAGAACTTCTCTTTCACATCTAAGGGTATTTGTCTATGATGCATATGTACATGTTTTTGAATTAAGGGGGACTAGACCTAGATTTATAGTTAGTTGTGCCAACTAGCAAAACCCTACGCTATGGGCCCTTTTGGCAACAAAATGTGTAGCACAGGCTACAGTCTCACCCGAGGTAGTATTGGGGGATGACAGAACCAGGTTTCTACATCTAAAGGTCTATGTGATGGGTTTCTATTACTTATAGGGCTTTATCCCGACCTTCACGAACCCTAACCCTTAAATTGTGGAAATTATGATAACTTATAGATAACAACTTCTAACTCTATGTTGATTTATTTAACCATTCATAACGTCAAGTAAACTAATATATCTACTACTTTCGCACATAAATTAAGTTTTTCTTATGATAAATGTAGAAAATAGAGTGAATACGTAGAAAATGTAGAAGTAAACATAAAGGCACATATACACATATATTGCTTCCAAAATAATCTTTGTTATGTTCAATCCTTCTATTACAGACTCTTTCTTCCCTGTGCACATAGCCGCAGGGGCCCACGCACTTAGATATAGAATTACCAAGGTCTCCGAACACACAGATGCAGGAGCATTCCCCTTCACCTAAGTATAGAAAATAGACTCTTTTGACTTATATCACTTGCCCATACATAGATATTCAATGATTGATTATCTCCTATGACTTGCTATGACTCCTTTTTATAGCATCCTTCTTTACAATACCATGGTTCATGAACCATGGGAGGGTCATAAAACAACTTAAATTCTAACACACTAAGGAGCTTTGAACTTCTTAAAGCCTCTTTGACTTCTAACGACGTTCATTCTCTGCTCCTCAAAATGCGGAGACTTTACAAAATTAACAAAAACTATTACAAATTTGACCCCAGGGGACCCTGTCCCAGCAGGCCCCCAACAGGCCCCCAATACAAACTCATGACTCATCCTTGAGTCATTATGTTGGTGGCACCTCAAACTTTTCCTGCAGCTCATTGAACTCTATCTTCAAAACTTGCATGTTTGTTTTTCCCTATGCAACGTCCTGACAAACTTCTTCAACCAGTTTTTTTGTGGTGGGGCATCTGAATGCAACACCCATGGTTCTCTGTCCCTGTTGCATGGCCTTCATCTTGCCTTGTACTAACAACATCAACTGACTGGCCTCATTCGCCCAAGGCAGCGCTCGTGAAGATATGATTTCTTCTTTTCGACATAGCTCATTAATTTTTCTCTCGATCAACTTTCTCTCCTGTAAATAGGTGAACCTCTACATTAGTGCTAAGGTTTGCACTGTTGAATGGATATCATCGAACTTCCTTTGCTTCTCCCAGATATCTGCTTCAATTTTCTACATAGTTGGATCTTCTTGTAGCAAGGTCCATAATTCCATAGCTTGCTCAAACAACTAAGTGCAGCCTTTGACTGTAGCTTCTAAGGTAGCCATTTCTTCCTTAATAGTAGCCTCACACTGCTCTCTGACTTCTGGAGGAGTGGTTGGTTGTAGCTTAAGTTGTAGGTCAGAGATTTGTAGTTGTAACTCAAATATGAATTTTCTGATTTCCTCCTTTGACTCCTTTACTGCAGTAGCTAGCTTCTGAATCTTCTCCACAGGGGCCATTTCTGTTGGAATCCAGAGCTCAGGAACCTCACTACATACCTACATTATTGCTGCTTCAAGCTGCTAACTTCATGACATTACTTCCTCCCTTTCCTTAAGGGTGTGCACATTTTCTTCAAACATGTATTGATTATTGGTTTTTACCTCGTTGATGATCAAAAATGCTTGTTGTTCCCAAATTTTGAGCTCATCTGACACCTCTTGATGCAACTCGTGCAAAGTCTGAATAGGAAGCACTGCCAGATTCAAACTCAAGTCCTTCATGCGTAAGAGGTGCGCCCTACCTTCTACTAAATCAATGTGCATAGATCCCTCTAGTAACTGCACTATGCAGAGGTCCATGATGAGTTCAATTTCTAAGTCTGTCCTGCTCGCTTGTGTCAGACTCGCTTGCTTTCGGCTCGCCTGTCCCACGCTCGCTTGAATAATGCCTATTTGGACCTGCAATTCCAACAATCCTTGCTGCACCTTACCCAACATTTATTGGTATTGTTCTTGGATGTGGCCCCAAAGGTTCTCTGTGGCATCATGAACCACATCACTGATTTCATCGAAGTCCCCCTCTGTGAGGACCAAAGATGTCTTGCTAGCCATCTTGTCTCATTTTTTCTTTTTGCACGGCCCTGTAGAACTCCTCTTCTACCTCTTCTAGACAATGAAGGGGGAATCCAAGCCTGCGCCCAATTCCTCTTCACCCTCTATTTCCCCTTCAACATTATTGCACTATGCTTCTGACTCACCGAGGTCAATGTTGGCCTGTGATGTGGTGGCAGTCTTCTCCTTTGGCGCATCAGTAGACCCTTTATTTTGTTGCCTTTTTCTACTTGGCAGCAACTTCTTTCGGCTTCGTGACCTTTTCTTTCACCACAACCTTCTCTTTAGTAGAAGCCTTCTATGCTTCCTTCTTCTTTTCCTTTGTTGTTGCGGTCGTTGTCGTAGTCTGCACTGATTCACCTTCAACAATCTTACTGGTACCCGCACCATCATAAGAAGTAGTGAGCCAGTCACTTGGCCACTTACAAATAACCCCTAAAATATCATTCTCAGCAACTAAGTATGGAAACTTGTGCCATGTTCCCTTGGAATGTTTCTTTGCACAGATGTGCAAATTATGGAAATCTACCTTGAAAGTTGTGACATTGAGGTACACAAGTGCAAACTTGGTGATAACCTTGGCCGATGGTTAATCACCATTCTCAGTTCTGACTCAAATAAGACCCAAAATATCTTCATCTCCATAACTTGCTCGAGTTCTTTGGTGGCCCACAACGAAGCAAACTTCATGGCCTCATGTAGATCTGATTTCTACTGAGGGAACTGACTGTCTTCAGGCATCCTCCAGGCCACCAATGTGATTAACAACAACAGCCACACATAGTGAAATGCCTTGACCTCATCTTGGGCTTCTCTGTAGTCTTGCAAAAACTCATGACACAGATATTGAGCCCAATTATACTGGACTCCTTTGGTACACTACACAGCCAATGAGACTTCTAACACCGATATTTCTTCGGCACAATACTTCCTCATGATCTTGTTAGCCAATATTTGTGAAGATAATTGCACCGCACCATCGAATATGGAACTTATAGCATATCCTCGCGACTTCAACAACTTGAAGTCACCCTTCATTTGATCTGCCAACATCTTCTCCTTCGACTTTCCTATGAAAGCCTCTACAGGGTCCAATCCTTGGTAAAGCAACAAGGTTATTCTATGGATCATCATGTCAATGATCGAGATGAGCCCTTCCAACCAAAGGCACCCATCGTACACCAATGTCAACAATTGGCACATGCAAACTATATTAATAGTGGTGCAACTCAAATGCAGCACCCACAACATATTTAGGAGCCCCGCACACCCAACTCCAACCACCCATTTCAGTGGTTTAGGTTGCGTGGCGTCTGACTCTTCATAGTACACCTTCTTCAAGTACTTTCTCAATGCCACCTATGGGAACTTCACGTGGTCCCCCAGGTTCCAATCCTAAATTTTCAAGTATGGTATCCATGCCAGCAAATTTCCCTCAAATAACACATTCTCCTACAGCAAAGGTGTGGAGACCATGAACTTCACTGAATCTGGGTCTTTGGGCACTTTAGCTGTGCATTTTCTAGGTGGTATATACCGGGGTAGCCAAGTTATTGAGTTAACTTCCTTTGCATCAATCTCCTCTATTCCTCCATGCAGTTCTTCCTCATCCAGGTCCAGGGGATTTATTAGCTATTTGTACCTATCCATTTTTCCCCTTTGTAAGATCTATGTTGGGTTTTTCCATGGTGATTTCTACACCGATTCTTGTAGATGCTTCTTCTACTTCTTATCTGCCGCTGTGGAAGTAGATGGCTTAGGCTTTGGCAACCTAGGCGATGTAGTAGTCAACCCTGTAGGTACAATTTGGGTCAGCTTTGTCTCAAGTCGAGTTGCATTCATCTTCTCAATGAATATATCTCACTGCCAATCAGTTAAATTTGCAAATCCTAGTTGTGAAATTCACTCCTTAATCCTTTCCCAATCTCTATTAGACATACAACACTTCTGTTGGCACAAACTCAGACACAAAATCTTAAGGAAAATTCTCAAGAAAAAAAGTGTTCGAATGTGGAGTGACATGTCATATTTATAGATAAATTTGAATTCAAATCCATATGTTCCCTCCAAATCCCTTTCATTAATGCGTCTTTGGTGGCATATTTCCAAAGATATGCTCCTTCAATGCTCCCCCCTCGCTCCATTTAACAGGAAAATTGCCACCCAATCAACTACAATGCTTCTAATGGTGACTTTCTAGCTAGGCTGTGTGGGGCCCACCATCCTAATGCAACTCCTTCATTGCAGTTCTCCTTTGTGCCTTCCCTTGATTCATCGCACAACCTGTTCACTTCGCCAAACCATCCTTTTGGTAGTGTAGTTTATAGTCCCAAACTCCCTCACAACTTCTTGGAGTACTAAGACTATCCCGCATCCATAGTCATTGCACAGAGGCAAGATCACCCTTATGTAACTTTAATTGTCTCCCATTAAACTTTCTCAGAAACAATTCCGAATTAAGATTCACGAGATGAACTGTGCCTCTATCCATAATCTCCTTAATAACATATGGCCACATCCAATGCATTTGTAACTTCCTCAGAAACTTTGTGAACTTAATGTCATACAATAATACCAATTCTTATTTCTTAAAGGTGTGATGTTTGATATGGAAATCATGCCATGCCTTTTTGCAGTCCTTCTGCACCTGCTAATGAAAACCTACCAAGAAGAAATCTTCCCCCAACTCAACGAGCTACATGAGGCGTTCTTCCATGGTGGCGCAATTGGCCATGTTTGTAACTGCATAAATCCACAAATTGGGCACTATGTATTGCATCAACATTACAACTTCCTATCCATAAACCAGTTTCAATGGCATTTGTCCCATTAAATTCTTGCAGGTAGTTTTATACGCCCATAGAACAACTAGAATGCACACATCCCAATCATTTCGCTTCACATTGCAAATATTCGTTAAGGCATTCTCTAGGATTTTGTTAAATGCCTTCACTATGCCATTCACTTGAGGGTGATACAACTTACTCTTCTGGTGATACATCTAGAATTCATCAAGCAAAGCAACAATTGTTTCATTTAAGAAGTGTGAACCTCGATAGCTCATCAAGATCTTAGGGCAACCAAAATGAGATAGGATATATTCAAAAATGAACTTTGCAACTATCGCTGCACCACAATCCTTTACAGGCTACACCTCAGCCCACCCAATTAGATATTTGGTTGTTGTAATGATGTATCTGGATCCTATTTTCTTCCCTAGTGGTTGAATTGGCCCCACCAAGTCTATCGCCCATTTATCAAACACTTTTAATGACATCAATGTCTTCAAGGGAAATTCATCCCGTCGTGATAGTCTCCCCGTCCTATAACAAACATCACATTCCCTGAAATAAGCCTTGGAATCCTTATGCACAGTCGGCCACCATAGTCTTGCTCGTAGCATCTTCTTCCTAGTGGTTCGTCCTGCATAATTTCCTCCTACAACCCCTCCATGTGCTTTAGCGAGGATACTTTATCATTCATACTCCGAAAAATACCTATGCAATATTTAATCGGATCCCATTTTATATATGTGTCATGTGATGAAAGAAAAATTTGTAGCCCGGACCACCAATTCCTTCTTTTCTTGTGTCATATATCCTTCAGGAGTTGTACCTTTAGAAACGAATTGGATTATTTTTGTGAAATGGTCATTTGTGATGCACACAACAAAGAGTTTCACATGAGGCAATCCTTCCTCCAAATTTGTAGGTTCATCACCATTCTTAATCCACAAGAGGTGATCTGGTCCAACATTCAGTCATTCTGACTTCACAGTTACTTCGAAGTCATATTATTGGAAGAGCAGCATCCATCTACAAATTCCTCCCCTAACACAGGCTTGTTGTATAGGTACTTCAAAGCAGAATGGTATGTGTACATCTTGAAGTGCAAACCCAACAAATAGCGCCTGAATTTCTACATAGCATACACCATTACTAAGCCTTCACCCTCTGTGGTAGAATAATTATTTTCCACCTTTAATAAATTCTTACTTGCAAATTCTATCGGATGGTCAATATCAAGTTTGCCTGGTTGGGTTAGCACAACTCCTATTGCTATGTAGGAAGCATCTACTATTAGGATATTCTGACACATAGGAAATAGTTAAGTATAACTTGGTCTAGTATAGAGTTAGGTAAAGTGTGTTTCTTTACTATGTACTTTTGTAACTTACAATCCGACGGTCACGATATGTAGTGATCTGAAGTTCATTCTTTCCTCGGTATTACTGACACTTGATCCGTGGCTTAACACCCGATTGGTCCATGATCTCTATTTAAAGAGCATGGAGGGTCATTTGTAGGTTAACTGTTCATGAGAGAAGTTTATGTAATTTTTCATTCTTTTATTAATAAATTGCCTGAAGTGGCCGCATTGGCTCAGGCCGTGGACTGTTTCCCTCTTTGAGGGTTTTAACCACGTCAAAAATACTGGTGTATTGATCTATGATCTGTTTGTGAGTGATGTCCTTTGGTGTTCTATCTGAGGAACTTACCCTGTAAATTCCTACATGGTATCAGAGCTATTTGAGGGCCACGTCTGTTGGTGATCCAAATTTGAAGCCGGTAGAACTGCATTCGACTTCTGTTTCCTAGATCTGCTGTTTCTAACTACTTTTAGGCCGAGAGGACTGCTCTGTTGTGTTAGGAGCATCTGTTCCAGTGAGGAACCCCTTTCGTTTCACGTGAAAAGGTTTCTGGTAGCCCTAGCTACGTCATTTTTAAGATCTGGAGGTATACAGTGTTTATTTGCAATTTCTAGTTATTTTCTCTCTGTTTATTATTTTGGTTTATTTAGCTTCTTTTTTATTACCGGATATATACCTTTCATTTCTGCATATGCTCTTTGCCCTGCGACTCTGTGTGATCTGGGCAAATCAGAAACAGAGAGGAAGGATTTTTTTCATGTGTATGCTCTTTTCCGTTGCGCCTTAGTGTGATCTCAGAAAATCATAAACATTGAGGAAAATATTTAGTTTCAGGGTAAAGCTAACTTCAAGCCATAAGGGTTTGTTTTTTTTTTGTATGTCCGTGCTAGGTTTTTGTGTTTTTTGTTTTGTAGGGAAAAAGAGCTTTCTCAAGCAAGCACGCAACCCAAAGCTTCAGTGACCAAAAAAACAAAGCCCCCCCCTCTCTCTCTCTCTCTAACTTTTTGTTTAGCTCACTTGGTTCAAAGCTAATTTATGAGAGTAGAGGTCTTGAGTTCAAGTCTCCTTTTTGTTGGAAAGAGGGCGTTTTTTTTCATTTCCGCACATTCCCTCACTTCGTCGGCTCCTTCATCAACGTTTCTTCAAAAATCCATAACTTCTTCATCCGGAAGCCGTTTTCAGAGCCGTTTTTTTGAAACAGCCTAATTTTTCGAGATCTTTCAATTGGAACAATTAGTTTTAGCATATATAGCTTTATTTTATGTTAAAATGGAAAGCCCATGCCAAGTTATTCTTGACAGCACCAACTACTTCCAATGGTAGTCCTACATTGTGGATTTACTTAGAAGTAAAGGTCTTTAAAGAATAGCCTCAGGCCAAGAAACCAAACCGAAAGATGAAGATAAGGCAGCTAAATGGGAAAATAGGCAATATCAAGCATGTGGGTTGATAGGGATGTTTATTTCTCCAGATCTTAGATTCCATATTGCAGAACTTGATACTCCTGATAAAGCAATGGAGCAGCTTACTAAAGTTTTTGGAATAAAAAATGAACTTATAATCCATCAACTTGAAAATGAGTTGCTTACATTGGACCCCAATAATTTTTTCTTGCATTGAAGATTTTTTGTCCAAGTTCAAGACCCTTAGACTTCTCTTGGAAGGTGTTAAGGTTAATAAAGAAGATAGTAACCTTATCTATTCCATTCTTACTAAGTTGGGACCAGCCTACTCTGTGTTTGTTTCCACCTTCCACTCTACAAGAGAAGCCTTCATTTCTCAAGGACAAGCCTACAAGTCTCCTTCCTTTGATTCTTTTTGTGATTCTTTAATAATAGAACAAGAAAAACTCTTACACCTTGGTCTTTTTAATCTTGGAAACTCTTCTAAGAAAGCGTTAACCGCCCAACAGCAACCAAATTCAAAGAATCCTAAGAAGTCGTATCCTAAAAGGAATGGTCCTAAACCAAACAAGGGTCCTAAGCAATTTCAGCATCAAAATGAAAAATCATTTCACCAGAATGATAAGGCAAATAAAAACAAAGGGAAGAAGACTGATAGGCATTGCCACTTTTGTAATCGAGATGGCCACTTAGAATCTAAATGCTTTAAGAAGATGGAAGCCTTGGAAGTGGCAATGAATAAACATAACATCCATTTGGAGCACTCTTCAAATTCATCTTTAGGAATGGCACTTTCTGCATGTGGCTGTCAAGCATCTCGGTCTGGCTATGCACTAAATGTATCTTCTTCCTCTCATTCTCATGAGTGGCTCATTGATTCTGGAGCTTCTTATCACATGGCCAAAAATAAAGCCATGTTTTCTTCTTTAAATGATTGTAACAGCAAAAATATATATGTTGGTGATGATAGATCTCTTAGTGTTGTAGGGACTGGAACTGTTCATATAGACAACGGTCAATTTAATGATGTATTATGTGTTCCAACCTTATCCTGCAACCTTCTATCTGTATATCAGATAACTCATTCAAGTGAAGGTAAAATCGTTGAATTTTCACCTCACGATGTTGTAATTAAGGACCTAAGGATCCAAGACAGATTTTAGCTACTGGCATTGCTGATGATTCTACAAGGTTGTATGAGTTTCACAACTTTGGGTCATCAAATCTTCCCTCAGTATTTGTTGCTCATAATGATGAAATGAGCAAACTTTGGCATGAGCGATTTGGTCACTTAAACTATCGCTCCCTTCAGAATCTATGTAAAGAAAATATGGTGACAGGTCTTCCAATGGTATCTTGCAAAGAGTGTTTGTTCTGGATGTGTACTTAGAAAACATCATCGGGACAGTTTTGAAAAACGTGCCTCTTGGCACGCCTCAGCCCCTATACAACTTGTGCATAGTGATTTATGTGGTCCACTTTCAGTTGTTTCCTTCTCTAGCTACAAGTATTTCTTAACTTTCATTAATGATTTCTCAAGGCGCACTTGGGTATACTTCTTAAAACTCAAGAGTGAAGTATTTAACAAATTCTTGGCCTTTAAGGCCTTTGTTGAAAAACAATCTGGACATCAAATTCTTAAGCTAAGATCTGATAATGGCGGAGAATATGTTAAAAATGACTTCATCAAATTTTGCACTGAGAATGGAATTCAAATGCAACATACTGTTCCATATACTCCACAACAAAATGGTGTAGCTGAAAGGAAGAATCGCACCTTAAAGGAAATGGCTATTGTATGCTTCAATCTAAAGGACTTAGTCTTAATTATTGGGCAAAAGCAATTAACTGTGCAAATTACATAATAAATC
>APFE031209079.1:36092-55501 GCA_000404065.3 Pinus taeda
CACTAAGTGTTTTCTTGTTATTTGTTTCTCTTTTTCTCCTATCATCACCCTTTAGTCCATAGAGTCATCATTGTCTTGACATCATTACGCCTCCTAGGCATTTATCGCAAAGAATTCAAGGCCTCCACCCTCAATTTCCATTATGACATATTACTCCTCCCTGTTGAGTTAGATTTCATCTTACCAGTCCTCCATTGAGTCCTCACTCTCACTCTGGTTCTACCGATTCTTCCAGTTTTTCCTTTGATTCCACGTCTTCTCAACCCTGTACCTTCACCATTTTAGGCACCAACACAGGTGTAAGAAACCAAGGTGGTAACCTAGGTACTAACCTGGGTAACCCCATGAGCGAAACCTCCATCAGTATTGTCACTCCTACTCCATTGCTTCCTTTTATGGCTGGTTTGAGTCTCCCTGATTTCAGCCAACTCATTAACAACCCTCTTCTCCATGACTCTAATTGGCCAACTATGCCTACCAATATTCCTTCCAACATCCCCAAATTCGATGTTAATCCTAGAGAAGATCCCACAAAACATGTTTTCCCATTCCATATGTGGTGTTCATCCAATTCTATCACTGAAGACTCCATCTGTCTTCACCTTTTCCAATGCACTCTTACTGGAGTTGTTGCTATGTGGTATGCCGATTAACCTAGATCCACTCATTCCACTTTTATGACTCTTTCCTAAGATTTTCTAGCTTATTTCCAGTTACCTCTCAGTTATGACACTGATACCAAATTGTTGACTTCTTTCTGTTAATCTTCTGCCACTCGCCTATCCGACTATGTTCAAAAATGGTGTAGAAGAAGGAGCATATGTAAAGCTCATGAATTCAAAGACCACGTCTATATGGATTGGTTCCTTAGATCATTTTTTTCCCCCATTGCTACAGATGTCACTTCTCACTTCCCCAAATTTGAGGAAGATGCACTCCAAGTAGCCTTTAAATTTGACCTGATCTATGCCCAATCAAGATACGTTTATACCTTCATTCCTGATCTACCTCGTCCTGGCGCTACTAATGCACTGAGTGAATCTCATGCTGCTAATGGTGTCGTTAGATCCATTTCACACCCTCAACTTCAACCATATGCTCCACCTCCGATGAGTTATGGTCAACCCCAGGGGGGGCCAGTTTCTCTTACACCTAACCCCCCCCCATTCTTTCACATGGCAACTCTTATCCAAGTCCAAGGACATCACATGCATATCCCCATCCAAATCAGTAGATGCAAGGGCCGATTTTTGCTCCATCTGTCTATCCTAATTTTTCCCCATATCGTTATTATTTGTATGCATTACCTAGCGCTCCAGCCCTGCTGGCACTAGTGCCCCAACCCCCCGTGCCTCCTCCACCTCTTCCACAACAACAACCTCCCCCACAAGGTCAAGTGTATTCTCAACAAAGCGCAAGTAATTACCCCAACCCCAAGAAACAGAACAATGGGAAAGCTAACTAGAACCAATAATCTCAAGGTAATCAAGGTAACCAAGGTCCACCACCTAATGCACCTTAGGGAAACCAACCTAATCCCACAACCCAACAACAAGGTGGAAAACCCGAGAAAAACGAGGTTCTTCATATGAACAAACCTTGTGCATATTGTGGCGTATATGGACATTATACTCATGAGTGTCCCCTTTTACCTCAAACACATCAAACATGGGAAGCTCAAGCAACTGCTTCTAGAGGACAGTAACCCATAGCTCTTCCTCCTCCTCCTCCTGCTTCATCTCAACCAGTTGTACTTACCAATCCTTTTCCTCACCAAGGATATATTGTTGTTCAACCTGCACAAGGTCATGCAACTCCCCCACCCCCACCATCTGGTCACAACGATTATCAGATTCATATGATGAATTTCGACGAAGTCAATACCGAACAAGTCAACCTTCAGGCTCAATCATGCCAATATGATAAGCCACCTGCTAAGTTAGTGATTGATTCCCAACCCCAAGTTTTGACCAAGCCTCTATCGTCCTCAAATGGTACCTTACAAATCCATCTGCCTAAGGTAGAGGTTATCCCCAAGATCCCCAAAGGTCAATTACATGGAAACATTGATTCTGCCAAAGCCGCCCATACCTATAACATAGCAGATGACTTGGCGCAATCTCTTATTGCCATGTCAACCCTGGAAGTCCTCCAGGCATGCCCATCCCAATGAAAATATCTATTCCCTACTTTTATGTTGTGGATCATTTTGATGATCATATGATTGTCTTTGACGTTGACAAATCAGAACATGCCCCCCTCCCTTCATCCGTTACATTTCAAATACAAGTCTCCATAAGAAACAACACAGTCTAGCAGTGTATCATAGATGAAGTCCCCTCCACCTGTCTGATGCCAGCTAGTGTTTGAAGGCAACTTGGTTCACCTAAACTATCCCCTTCCACCATCACTCTTTGTGCTTGGGACGGTCATCCCTTTCAGCCCCTTGGCTTATATCGCAACTATCCTATCACTGTTGTCGAAAATACTATCTCTATTGACATTAAGGTCATTGATGCCCCATTATATTATAACTTCCTCTTGGGTCATAGTTACACCTATGCCATGTTAGTAGTCACATTTGTGGTTTTTTGTAAGATGTGCTTTCCTCATAATGGAAATATCATCACTATCGATCAAATGATGTATTATGATCCTAAGTCTCATACTTAAAACCAATACACTATCTCATCGATGATTGGAAATAAGACTATCTCATCCCTCACCAATGTATCTCCTAAAGTCTACAAATATTCCACCTTGCTTGGTTCTTATTACGGTCCATTGCCTACTCCTTCTGAGCCTAACTCATCGGTAGATGTCACATCTACTAGTCATCCATATCCCAACATTCATGATGCATATGTGAAACTTGTCTCTCATGAAGATGCCTCAAGTAGCTCCTCTTCATCATGTGGTCTCTCTTCTTCCAATCCTCCCATATTTCATTCTGATGAAGACATCATGGAATCCATGATCACCCCTGATTATCCTTGGGCTGATATGCACCATCGTACGTACTTCCTTCCGCAGCAAACCCATGCTCAATATGATGTGGAGTCCAAAACCATCCTTGCCTATTTGTGAACCCATAAATTCACCCCCATCTCACTCATGATGATCAACAACGTATTCAACATCAAGCCCCTCGCTATCTCTTCATCAATGACGATATTTATTATCGTAAGATTGACACTATCCTTTATCGTTATCTCACCCATTCATTGTCTTCTTGCACCCTTTAGATGGATCCTTCATCCACACGTCATATCAGTTATGTCGATGATGTGGGTCACTTCACCAAGAATCTAACCTCGACATTTTAGGCCATTTTCACCCCCTTGCATTCGTTAGTCAACTCCAATGGTGTCTGCATTGGATCTGCCACCAATAACCATGTTGAATATGATGTTGTGATATGTTTGTTAGACAATGCCCTTGATCATCAATTCCTTCACCTTCATGTTTGTCTTGATTCGTTGCTACTATTAATGCAATTGAATGAAATTTATCATGTGCGTAATTCTGTCATATTTAGAAAATATCTCTAAGTTAAGATTTTGTCACATGAATTTGAATCCATTACATTCAATCATGTTCCTAGAGCACAAAATCACTTTGTATATACCATTGCAAATAACATTCTATATTGGAATTTATCACATGCATATACAAAAAGACATCCATAGCATAAACAAATGGTGAACCAAAATCCTCACAAAATATGCATAACCATACATGTATCATAATATCCAACATATAGTGTTCGGAGTCCCCTACTCTAAATACATATGACATGCTCATCACATGTTCCAACAAAACAAAAATGGGGACCCACATGTCCCTATGCCTATTCACTATCATCTAGAGGCTCCCGAGCCAATGGCTCCTCCCCACTAGCCTGTAAGTTTGGAACTGCCTGACCGACCATAGTTATGTGCCTCATGATACCTCGCCACTCTGAGGGAAGACCAGTGCCCTCATTTGTATACCAATCTTCTAACTCACACCATCCACGCTATATCACTTGGTTAGTATCATGTCGAACCTACAGTAGAGATCATCCAGTAGAACATCACTACTTAATCTCTTTTGTGATGTCGAACCACTTTGATCTGTAGCACCAGGAACTGCGGCTCGTCCTATATATCCTGCTGGATTCACTGGTGCTATATTTGCATACCACAAGTTTAGAAACCAGTACCACATACACATATTTCTTAAAATTTAAATGTATTAAATATATAACAACTTTCACTTACCATGTGGACCCCATTCTCGTCTCGACGGAAGTGGTAATTCAGGATCTCCCTGATAGTTCATTCCACTATATGGGTAGCTAGCTATGTATAGTGGCATATGGTCCCAATGTACAAAGAACTCAGGTCATAACACCTATCTGACTCCCCATCCTCCACCTCGTCACATTAGCTACCCCAACAGTGTATCCTGGGCTCCTGTGAGCCCCCATTACGGATCTATACATGTGGTCAGATGGTTGGGATCTTCTCAAAGAAGAATGAGCACACAACTGTCCTAAATGAAAAATTAGCATTGGTATGTCGCATGCATAGTATCAACTGTCGTTTCAATGATGACAACATCATTTGGGCCCACCCATGGTAGGTCCCTGCCAACACACTCTCCACAAGCATCATCTTCCCCCTAGTGATGTGATGAAAGACATGACTACCCGAGATCCGCAACACTGTTGTAGCTACAGCCAGTGTCTTGAGCCTCTCTAAGTAACTGATGTGGATGGTTGTTCCAATTTCATGAACACCCAAAACATAATGACAATCCACAAACTCTCCTATATGCCTCCCATGAGGCAGCACTGGATGTATCTCCCCCATCATCCCCGGGGGAAATCCTATCAGAAAATATATGTCCTGGATCATGATCTAGATCATGTGCCCCTATACTACAAAGGCCTCCTCATATGAATCCCAATAGCTCACAATCGTCGACAGTAGAGGCTCACCATCCCTCATCAATGGGTTCTCTAAGAATTGTAGCAACCCATACCATGCCAAACCCTTTGACTACTTGATTCCCCTGAATCTCAACACGAAGAGTTTTCGAATATCATTCTCACCATAAAACCTTTAGCTCTACCATACCTGCAACATACCATTATGTTTTGTCAGTTCAAAGTCAAAGGCACACATCATTGGTTCAAAGCTTCAGCTCAATAGAGACCCCCCATCCTATTTTTCCTCTGACTCCAAAACGTAGTATTTTCCCTCAAAACTATGCTGGATGCATTTATGGCCCAGTTTCTACATTCCAAAACATAAAACAGGGTCCAAAAAGTTCACTCCAACCATGAGGAAGAGAAGGGGTTTCCCCTAGTGAATTGAAGCCCTAATTTGAAAATCCAATCCCCCAAAATTGATGAGTAATGTTAAGCCACCTACCTCCAACTCTCAAATCCTAACTTTGATGGTCAGTTTGTCTACAATTATCTCCATAATATTTAGGGCCTTCTCCCCCTCTCCAAATTCTCCAACAACTAACTATGCAAATGAATTGGATTTGGGGGCAAGAAGCCCTTTTTTAGGAAAAACCCTAGTTTTTTCTATCACCAATTATGACTAAACCATAGCTCGGTTTGACAAACCGTTAACACCATTGGAAATATCTCACTGATTTCTATAATGGGTCTCCATTTTTTTTTGTAATGTGACACTTCACTAGGAAGCCATTTTTTCCAGGAGATCTCACTTCGCTGCTTATTAAAATCGAATTTCATCCTTTGAGAAACCTATACTCTGGTACCACTTTACCCATCCACTAGTTGACTCATGTGTCTATTTTCGTCGTGAGTAACCATAATTTACTCATGTTTTTATGGTCCCTTCCTGGCCTCCCCCCTGTGGTAGCATCATTGATTCAACCTTGTTTAGAGCATCAAAGATGAGTTGCCCTTATATCTATGTAGTCTGTTTTGAGTACCCTTGAGTCCAGTTACAATGTTCCATACATATTTGCATTCCATTCATCCCATTTTGCTTATGTTTGGCCTCCAGCTACACTGCTACATCTTTGAAAAGCCCCTGTGAGTAGTTGACCATCCCCTCTAGAATTGAGTCAATCGCTACTAGGTCAACCATGCATATTATGTTTTGACAAGGGAAGTCGTCATCCCACCACTCATCTTATTTCCTTCCATCATCATCCTAGTTTCAGTCCATTAGTCACTGTACTAAGATCCATCATGCCTTTGTTGAGGATTCCTCATTGCCTTAACTTTGGCGACCCTCTTTTGTCGACTTCAATACATTTATTCTAGAAGTGCGGTCTAGAGGGTGGCGTACCTTGATTCCAACCTTTTTCTTTATTCGTTACCTCCAATCAAGCAAAGAGAATCATTATTTACCTTTGACTTTGTTGTTTCTCACATGCTCGATGCCATCTCATTATCGCATGATTGAGAATCATACACTTGATGGTCCGATGATCCCGACAATTGTACCAGTGATTCCCACGTGTGTGTGATATGTTCCAGAACTCATGAGGGGTTGGCCCTTTAGGTAGCCCCCCACATGCTGAGATATCTGCAGATGTAGTTCCACAGATTTTATGGGTTCAATTTTAGCTGTTTTTAGTGCCCACAACATGCATGTCTTATTCAGATGATTCATTCAGATCTTCAGAGCCCCTTCCTATTCAACAAGGCTTCTTTAGTTGTGATCCCTCCCCCTCTCACCATGTCATCTTGAGGGGAATTATGTCTCATGTACTCAGATGTTATTGTATACAGTCTTGGCCTCTATTTTTTCCAGACACGTTATGTATATGGGATCCATTGTATTATTTTATGTCCCATTGATGCCAGCATATCATGTATCATGTACTTTGTAGCTTAGTCCCACATTTCTGGGCTCACCATTATTCTTTGTACTCAATTATCTCAACGATTATGGTTATGCCTCCCCTGCCTCATTTGAGATCATGTAGTCCAATATCAAAGGAGACTTATATCAGTTTAGTAGGTCTTGCCCCCTCCATTTTTGTCCTTCCTTGCATTGCTTCAATTGTATCTCTCTCTCTCTCTCTAACTCCCCTTTGGTGTCTTGTGGAAGTGTAACGTACAACATATTTTGTGTATAAATTCCTTATAGATTCAAACTGCAGATTGTAATATGATAAAATAATTGACTTGAATCTACTCTACTCATCAGCGGAAACAATAAATGACGATGAAATCACGAAGCATAAAAGAGAAAGAATTCAATCACACATAACACAATACTTTTTTGGGGAAATCCACAGCTAAAAACCCTTGCTATCTATATATTTCATTAATCAGAAAATATGAGAAGATTACAATTCTTTGCTCAAGCTCAAGCAACCTCTGCACTATCTCTATCTATCTCATTGCTTCAAAAACTAGCTCAAGCCAATACTTAGCCAATTATGCTGCCTTCCAAGCTCCTATTTCCTTGGTAAGTTTCCTTGTGAATTAACCCATATTTAATTGGGGAATTCGACAAATATGAATTGCGCAATCCTCGTAGGCCTTCCTCTGATTGCATGCACCACCCGTACAATTCAGATGATTATACAACTGATAGTAAATTGTCCTTGAACTCCAATCTCAACTAGGTCTTTCTCTTATCTCACATGCATGAGTTAATTATGAGTGAATATTTAGTTTACTGGTGATCAATGTTGGTTACACCCCACTACTAGATTTCTCACTAATTCCTCCATCCGTTGGAACTAGTTTAACTAAATTTAACTCAGTTAAACTGAATTAAATAATTACAACTCACAATAAACTCAACCAAGGCTCCTAAAAAGTAGAAGACACTCTACATGACTATATTTAGGCTCCCAACTAGAATCAACTGAGCCAACTAAATCAAATTACCTTAGTTAACTATTACAAGTTGTCACAAGATGTGGAATTACAATTTAATTCCTAATTTAATTCAAGGGCAAAATTAAATTATGATTTTCTTGTTGCATTTTCAACACTCCCTCTCAACAAGAAAGGGATTATCTACTACGCTGATCCTATCTTTGTGAAACTTGAATTTTCATCTTGACAATGCGTTTGTCAAAATATATGCATCGCGCTCCTCTATAGGAATGTATTCCAACAATATGATTCTCCTCTGCACACAATCTCGTAGATGGTGATACTAGATGTCGAAATGCTTGGAACGATCATGAAAAACTGGATTCTTAGAGAGTTTGATACAAATATAATTGTCACAGTAAATCACTGTAGGATCCATTTGCTGACCAAATAACCCAATAAGGATCTTCCTCATCTAGATAGCCTCACAAGTTGCTTGACTAGGAACCATGTACTCTGCTTCTGCTGAACTGAGTGTAATTGATCTTTGCTTCCTATTGTACCAAGAAACTGCTATTGACCCAATACTGAATATTCCCCCTAATGTTCTCTTCATGTCAGATGGACTCCCTTCCCAATATTCATATGTGAAGCCTAGAAGCTTCACTCCCTCTGTCCGTCTGTACCAAATACCAAACTGAGTGGTGCCTATGAGGTATCTCAACACATGTTTAGCTTCCTTCTAATAGATTTTGGTTGGATTAACCATGGCCTGACTAAGCTGGTTAACTGCAAAACACATGTCTATTCGTGTGTTCACCAAATACATAATTGAACCCATAAGTTGTCTATAAATAGTAGCCTCCACTACTTTACCTAAAGTAGAATTTTCCTTCCTCCAATTACCTGCTAGAGGAGTCTCCATGGGTTTGCTGCTCTCCATGTGGAACTTCTTTAGTATCTCATTAGCATACTTGCCCTGAGAGACAAACAATTCCTCATCTCCTTTCCCTACTTCCATACCAAGAAAATAATGTACGAGCCCCAAGTTCATCTCGAATTCTCTTACAATATCCTCTTTGCAAGATTTTTTTAGCTTCTCATCACCTATTAGAATCAAATCATTGGCATATAACACTATAATAAACAATTTACCTTCAACCACAATATGGTAAGGGTTCGAATTTGCTTCACTTTTAGTGAAGCCCAACCCAATGAAATAGTTGTCAATACTAGTGTACCAAGCACATGGTGCTTGTTTTATTCCATGCAATGCTCGCTTAAGTCTACACACATGTGACTCTGTGTTGGAGGTCTCAAATCCTTCCGGCTGCTAAATATACACCTGATGTATCTTCCATCCCATCTACGCTAACAATGCTTGAATAGATCTAATTGAAGAGTACCTTGCTACTGGATCAAAGTTATTTTCGTAATCAATTCCTTTCACCTGAGAGAACCCTCTGGCCGCAAAGCTGGCCTTGTGTTTCTCCACACTCCCATCTACTGCTTTCTTTACCTTGTAAAGCCATCTGGAGCTCACTATTGACTTGTCTGTTGGTCTTGGGACCACTTCCCAACCATTGTTTCTAAACTCATCAACCATGAAATCAACCCATATTGGTTGATGCATTGCTTCCTCGAATGAGGATGGAACAACCTATACACTCTCTCTCATCAAAGCCATGTAGCCAGTGTACCAATCTGGTGACCTCCTTTACCTATGCTATGATATGGGTGCTCCAAAATTCTCTCTAGCATCATGCATCAATCTGTCAGACTCTTTGGTGCACTTCCTTCCATATCTGGAAGTCTTTGCATGAGTGGGTGCTTCTATTCTCTGCTCCTCTGCATATGGTTGCTCCACATCATCCCCATGTTCCTTCTTTGGAGCTAAAATCTCCTCATTTGAATGTAACTGAAGCTCCCTCTTAAGGGAACATCTCATGGCCTTCTCTTCATAGAATTTCACATCTCTACGAACCACTGTTAGCTTGTTGGATGGCAGATACACCTGATAGTTGTGAGAGGTATCAGTGCACCACACAAATATGCCTGACTTAGTTGTTGGCTCTATATTTTTTTGTGCATCCTTGATAACATGACAATAGACAAAAGAATCAAAGATCCTAAAGTGTGCCACATCTATTTTATTACTTGAAAAAACTTCTTCTGGTGTACTCATCTCGAGAATTCGAAGAGGGATTATGTTCTGTAAATAAACAATTGTGTTGCATGCTTCAGCCCACAAGTGCAATGGTAGGTCCTGATCATGTAACATCGCCCATGCAACTCCCATAATACATTTTTTATTCCTTTCATCCACCCCATTCTGCTATGATTTATGAGGTTCTATTAACTCCCATCGAATGCCTTCTGATGCACAAAATTTCTTGAATTAATTCGACACATATTCTCCACCATTATCACTTCTAATGCTTTAAATTTCCTGCCAGTATCTTTCTTGAAAAGTTCTTTAAATTCCCAAAATTTAGCAAACATTTGATCTTTCTTTTGCATGAAGAAAAACTAGCACTTACAAGAAAAATCATCAACAAATATTACATAATACTTGCTCTTGGTCATGGATGCTATTGAGAATGATCCACACACATATGAGTGAACTCGATCAAGGATTGCTTGCGCTCAACTTTCTTTATCATGAAAGGAATATTTGGTGTACTTCCCCAATGTACACCCTTTGCATGTGTCTCTCTACTCTAGTGTATCCTTGGGAAGTCTAATAGAAATTTGTTGCATGATCTTCAAAGCTCCATGGTGCAAGTGACCCAATATTCTATGCGACAACTCACTGATGTCTCGAATCTGCACCTTCTCTACTTTTGTACTCAAAGAAGCGCAATCTTCTTCAACATGAGATCCATCTTCAATAAGATGCCCCTTTGCCAAATGTGGGCATGTACAAGATGTTAGTTGCGAAAATGGGAGAAATCAAGAAGCAAATGCAATAATTGTTGTACCAATGAGTCATTAGACATAGCTCATCCCCATGTGGTTCACCAATTTTGTTGGTGCCAAAAAAGGATGACACATAGACAATGTGCATGGATTATCAGGCTCTCAATAAGATCATTGTGAAAAAATGTGGTTACCATCAAATCAGAATTATAGAGAATGATGTATGGAAAACTACCTTTAAAACCAAGCAAGGAATGTTTGAGTGGTTGGTATTGCCATTTGGGCTTTTCAATGCCCTAGATACATTCATGAGTATATTTCAGTGGGGAGGAAAGCAGTAGAAAGTTTTCGACACCTTAAAAGGAAAGATCACCACAACACCAATACTTGCCTATCCAAACCATCAACAACCATTTGAAAACAAGACCAATGTAAGTGGATATGTCATGGGTGCAATATTGTTGCAACATTTAAAATTGGGTTTTTACCATTCAAATATTTTATCTCAAGTTGTTGTAAAGTATACCATGTATGACAAAGGGTTGTATGCCTTGGTTCAAAGTGTTAAGAAATGGAAGCGTTACCTGAAAAGGAAGGAGACTGCCATACATACAAGCCATCAACCCTTACAATATCTCTAGTCACAGACCAAGTTGCAACAGGCTTGTGTGACTTCAGGTGGATGGTATTCCTTCAACAATTTCATTTGGTAATCAAGTACAAGAATGGTACAAGTGACAAAGTGGCATATATTCTTTCTAGACCTCTTGTTTCTTCATCTATTGTTTTGAAGAATGCTTCTTTATCTCATGATAGCTATGTTGAACAATATGTTATTGATGAAGATTTCAAAGATGTTTATGAGAAGATAACCCATGGATCACAGGTGGAGAACTACCATTTGCAGGATAAGTTACTCTATCATTTTGGCAAGCTATGTATTCCTACAAGTGAAAGAGTCCATGCAATTCGAGAAGCTCACACTTCTCTTGTGTCTGGTCACTTTAGGGTAGGAAAAACCCTATCTCATTTGCAAAGGTTTTGTTATTGGCCTCAAACTAAAGAAATCGTAACCAAATATGTAAAGGGGTGTGTGATGTTCTCCATTTGTAAGCCCACTAATAGAAAATTGGGGTTGTACACACCACTCCCTACTCCTTCTCATCCTTGGCAGAGTATCTCCATGGATTTTTTAGGGGGGTTTCCTTTGTCAAAAAGGGGTCATGACCACTTGTATGTAGTGATGGATATGTTTAGTAAGATGTGTGCCTTGATGCCATGTAAAAAGTAGATTATTGCCGAGTAGTCTGCTCAACCTTTCTTTCAACATGTATGGGTCCATTTTGGACCACCCACATCCATTGTTTCAAATTGAGATTCCGGATTCCTTGGAGATTTTTGGAGAAGCTTATGGAATATGATGGACACCAAGCTAAAGAGGAGTACGACATTCCATCCATACACTTACGAACAAACAAGGGTCATCAAGAAAACAATGGCTCATTTGCTTTGAGGGTATTGCAGAAGCATCCTAAATTGTGGGATGAATATATACATTATGTTCAACATGCATACAATAGGGATTTTCACTTTTCTACCCAAAGTTCACCATTTGATATATGATTTTGGTACCTATCGAAAGCTCCCTTAGATTTTGTCTTTGGGAAATATGAGGATTCCAATGAATGAAGTGATGAAAACAAGGATTGCAAGTTCATTCAACGATCCAGATGATTCATTAAGCAGTGCATGCACATTTGGAGAAGGTTTGGGCACAGTATAAGCCTTGACATGACAAACACAAATTTGATCACAGTTCTAGGTTGGAGACCGAGTATGGATTCACATCAATAAGGATAGATTGAAGGGGAAGGAAGGAAGTTGAAACCGATTAAACATGGTCCATTCAAGATTTTAGAAAAGATTGGAATAAATTCTTATTGCCTTGATCTTCCAGCATATATGCAGATGCATTCCATAGTCAATATTGAGAACTTGGAACTGTATGAACCCATGATCATGGATCCATAGGTGAGTGGTCAAGTTCCATCAATGGATGATTTAGCTTCAGAATATTTGGACAAGTTTCCCGAAGACATCATCCTAGATAGAAGAACCAGAACTTCACAACGGGGAGATGTGGAGTACCTTTGAGTGGGTTTCAAAGTAATGCATCTTAGGAAGGCATGATGGAGTGAAAAGAGAAAGTGAGGGAACAATTCCATCACCTACTTGTTTATTGATAAGGCTTTTGGAGGCCCAAAAGCTTCTCGGTGTGGAGGAATGACCCAGGAGGATCCAGAAAGGATCAAAATTTAAAGTTCTCAAATCTCAGAAAAACTAGCACCAAGTCGTCGATCTTGTTGAAATGAATCCAACAACATGAACAACACCTCAATATGAGTTGTTATGACAAAGTTATGATGATCTAAAGTTTTTTTCAAACAATAAAAATTTGGTAGTGACAGTGCCACATGGAACCATTAGAAGAGGCCACGTGGCTCGACCAGGTTGTGCCGCATGGCATTCCCATAGGCTGCCACATGGCAGCACTACAATTTAACACATGCCTATGATGTGTCAAGTACATGTGACTAGGCACACATATGGGCCAATGATAAGGTACCACATGGCCCAATCAAATGGTGCCACGTGGTACCCAACTAGCAGCCACAAGGGCCCATCCAACCCCTGGCTTGGAAGTCAGACAAACAGGTCAACGTTTATGTGGCAATTCAAACATGTGATTGATCATTATATGATTAACACACACACACACACACACACACACACACACACACATATATATTGTATGAATGACATTTTAATATAACTGCTACAACCATATGTTACATACGTAATAAAAACAAATAAAATAAACCACCTATGGGGTTTGACATCAGGTCACCGTCGACCAATGCATGCCACTTGCTAATAGGCCACCGCATGGGGCTTTGTAAAGGCTGTATGACCCAAATTATTTAACATTGTACATTCCCTCGACAGGGGGAGCGGACACGGAATGGTCCATGGAGGACCAAAAGGAAAATTGTGCAATGAAACAACATCGAGCGAGCATGTTTTTTGAAACATATTCCATGGAATATTCCACAGGAATATCCTAGAATATTTTGAACCAATATGGCATCATGAAGATTCCTTAGGGGTCAAGAGGAGAAAGTTACAAAACCTAGTCAAGTTTATACTCATTTTCATGAAATTTCACAAGGAATCCACTAGTGCAGCCAGAATTGGGATATGAGTAGCATAATTTAAGGTTAGTCCCAGAAGTGAGGTATTGCCATGTATTTTTCCATGTACTTGCCTTTCATTTTGCTAAGATAATATAAAGGCCTCTCCACTTGGAAGCTAGGTTGAGAGATGTAGCTCACACATTGTGAGTGAACTCCATTAACAAATCTTGGTGCATTGTCTATAATGTCTTCATTTTGTGTTGCTTCTTCATGGATGTTGCATTTTGTGGTATTTTCATTCTCTTTAAGCAATTTTGTTTAACATCACTGAAGGAAATATTATGTATCATCCACCCCCTTGGACTTCCCAAGTTGATGGGAAGTGTTAATTTTAATTAACCCAACCTCGAAGGTCTCATTATGGAAATGAGGCTACCAAATTTTATTCCTTTCCAAAGTTAGAAAAAATAACTTTTGATAACACCATCACATCCACATCATCGAGATATTTTTGGCGATGTAATTTTTACCTTAGTCTAACCTATAGATTGAAAGCCACACCCCTTTAAAAAATAAACAATTAACTCTTGCCACATCATCGAAAGTTGCCATGTGGCACACACATGAGATCCACGTGGCCTTTTCATGTCAACCGTAACACCTCCATGGCACCGACATAGTTTCATTAGTTTATATGTGGTGCTTGCCACATTAGCTTCACCCGAGGGTCCCACTTGGCCTGACTTCTCGTGCAAATCATAAATTTCCTTTATATATGGCCACAAGGGGTATCCGGGTGTGCAAGCAATTTACGCTTGGAAAGCCTCCTAGAACCTCAAATCCTTGTATACATCCAACTCATCACCATTCCAGAACACTTATTTGGGCCCAACCCACACCCGTACCTCACGCAATCACACCTTATCCTCAACCCCAGATGTTATGGACTCCCGGATTTCCACTTCAATTCACAAGGAAATCTAACCCCATGCCCACAAATCCTTGTGGAGGCCACTCCATATATCACATGAGATCTTTGAATGTAGGCTTCTATACGTATAATTATTTAAATATATGCCTTCTGGATCCATCACATCAATAAATTAGTTGTTGACGCGTTTCGAACCAACTAATGTGGTTCATCATCAGGACAAATAGATGGAGAAAATATGATCAAACATGATATTACAAAAACTAAAGGATATGGACAAGAAAGAACCGTTAGAAAAATAATAATAAAATAAATGAATTAACCATTAAGAAAATAAGTTAATAACACAATTTTGATAATTATAAATAGTTAAATATTATCAAATAATCATAATAACGGATAATAAAGATAATATAAGGGACAATTAAGGGTAAAATTATAAATAAATATATTAATAATTAATATAAACACTTTAAATATGTATATATATATATAAAACTAATACACACACACACAGACACACACATTAAATCATATGAGATCCAACTCCTCCACATAGATGCAAATGGTAATTGACTTGGATGCTTGGACTCCTGAATATATTCGCCTTGTCCAAAGTGTATCCAGCCTGGATACAAAATCATGCAAAGGCTCAATTGACCCTAGATACAAGTTTGGATCTCTACGGTAAGTAGACTTAGAAATTCTAACGAACTTTTGGAGACTTAGTCTAGACTCCCATTGATACACAATGTTACTTAGAACACTGATTTCTATAGCAATGAAACCTTCATCCCAAATCTAATACTTTAGGCATTGATTCAAGATGGAAATGCAATAAAGATATTTACTAACATGCCTACTATCAGGCATCAACATTCATCTAAACCACAACTAGCAATGATCTATAATTTCAACAACATAACAACCCCATAATGGATCCTAATCAAACTATATCAAATCTACTGGTATAGCATACCATGCACAACATCAATCACATACTTTCCACAATCTTAAGCAGAGAAATCCATAAGAGACGCATCATGCTAAAGTATGAATTCCATACACTATAAAAACTGAACTGAGCATATTAAACATTCATACATGATCATATAAATAACTTCATACTCATAATTATACCAGTACATCCATACAGAGGCTTCCAACCTTTCACAAACATGAGATCCATTCACATAACCATCTCATTACAGAAAACCATGAATAATATATTCCTTTGCAATCGATGTTGATATACATGCAATGTTAAACACATAACAACATCATCCACTATTCATGTAAGTATAAGTAAACACACTTATCTATATGACTTTGAATGACCAAAAACTGAGGGAGGGACTTCAACTCTCTACCTAACCATAGGCCAACTACACTACAATCTTTCTTGCAATTTACCACCCCTAATTGGGATTAGAGTTTGAGGAGTTAAGTGCTTAAGGGTATTCACACTGATACCAATCAACCAAATAATCAAGAAGAGGAGTCTATTGTCCAAGTGGTTTATCCACTCCCTCTAGTAGCAATGTTGGGTCCCTATAATACTAGTGATTACCCCATTACTATTGTAGTTGTACCCCTTATTAATATTGTTGTGCCCCTATTGTCCCCATATTGTTATAACTGTGCCCCATAGAATCCCTCTATTGTTATTTTTGTGGCTTTATATTATTATTGTTAGGTCGGTTGGGTTATATTGTGACTCCTTAGACTCCTATATATAGAAAGGAGTTTTTATCGTTTGAATCATCCAAGAATTGTTCATTTATGTAATGTAAAGGAGGTTGCCCCCTCGAAGAGGCTAAATTCTAAGGCGTTGATCTATCTTTTCTATCTTTTCTTGAGCTGGTTTCATAACATTTGGTATCATAGCTTTGGATTCTAGGGTTTCGCTGTTCCAAATAGGTCATCGTGGCATTCTCGCTATAACTTTTTTTCTGCGACGTTTCAAAAGTCGAAAAAAAACCCATTGGAGAAGACATTGAGCTAAATCTCAGGTCCGAATTTTAGAGCTTTTTGTGCTATATTTGCGGAGATATGATCTGAGGAAGTTGGTCCTTTTGCAGAATCCTGAATTACATTCAAAACAGATGACCTGGGGAAAATTATCATAACTTTCTCTCTGAGCATCAGATTGAAATTTCATAAGAAGGTACAGAAAGAGGATGGACTGTAGTTTCTTGTATATATTTTTCAAGGCCAAAGGTCAAAACAGGGATACTTGGCATGTCGTACAAGTTCGCTCTATTGAATTAGTCTATAATTAGGTAACTGTGGGAGATTTGGCATAGCTCTTCATTGGAGAATCTAATTGGGGTCAGAATGGTGGTATGGGAAAGCGGACACAGAGGGCTACCACAGGTCGCAATTTCAGAACTGGATGATCCGAAATTACAGAGATACATCATAGGCAATATCGAGCTCCTACAAAGTGAAAAAAGGTGTGTATATTTTTTTAAATGTTTGCTTAAGCTTGGTTTGAAAAATTATTTTGAAGGAATTCAAAGGGCATAGTGAAGCATTATTATCAGTAATTGATGCCCCAAAGAAAGACAATGGAAACACCTAGTAGGCGACCTGAAAGCTCTAGCATGACTCGTGAAGAAGAGGAAGAAATGCAACATGATATATCAAAATTACGAAACCAAGTGTAACAAGTGTCACTTGCACAAAAAGGAATAGAATCTAAGATGGATTGTTTAAAGAAAGGTGTAGAAGCTAAGATGAATGACGTGGAAGCTAATATGGATGATTTGAAGATAGATTTGAAGACAGACATGGAAGAATTGAATATAAATATGAATAAGTTGCTACAAGGAAGGGTCACTAAGGGTGAAAGGGTAGTAAAGGAAACTCATGATGAGAACAAAAGAAATGTTAATCATGATTCCATAGACTCTAATGTTGGATCGAAGACCCACCATATTCCAAAAATCGATATGAGGAAGTTTGATGGCAAGGATCCCGCAACATGGATATTACAGATGGAGCAATTTTTCGATCTCAATAATGTGCAAAACACACAAAAGGTATGTATGGCAACTTTATATTTGGAACCAAATCAGTTTGTATGGTATCAATGGCTTTGCTCTCGTAAACAATTTATCACTTGGGCAATTTTTACGGAAGAATTGATAGCACATTATGAGGATACAAAAAGCAACACTTTTTTTAGCCAATTGATAAGTCTCAAACAAAAGGGTTCAATAATGGAGCACATTGTGGAGTTCCAAAAATTGAACATAGGGTAAAAGATATTCTAGAGGAGCATAGGATTGATGTGTTCATAGGGTCTTTAAAGGATTATATCCAACATGATGTTCACCTTTGGGAACCTGATCCATTAGAGAAGGCATTCAGGTTAGCAAGAAAAATGGAAAGCAAAATTATGGCAACCAGGAAGCATACCACTCACATCTATAAAGACGGAAGTGGTGTTGCCCTAGTCTTCCACAACCTATAAGGTTGACACCACAACAATTGGAAGAAAAAATAGCAAAAGGGCTTTGTTACAGTTGTGATAGTAAATACACTAAAGGTCATAAGTGTGCTGAGAAGAAATTATTCTACATAGATTGTGAAGAGGAAGAAGAAAAGGAGCAAGAAAGGTCAAAAGAAGAGGATATACTCCAGTAACAAAGCCTAGATGAAGAACAAATGAATCCGACCATATCTTGTAATGCATTGGTGGGAATTACCACTCCTCAAACCATCAAGATAGAAGGACAAATCAAGAAGAAAAAGGTAATAGTGTTGATTGATTCAGGAAGTACTCACAATTTTTTTCATTGTAAGGTAGCAAAAGAATTGAATTTCTTCTTATATCCAACACCAGAGTGTCAAGTGATGGTTTCAAATGGAGGAACAATAAATTGCTCTGGAAAGTGCCATAATATCAAGCTATCCATGGGAGAATATGTATTGACTAGGCCAATGCTTTCCATTCCAATGGGAGGTGCTGATGTTGTACTAGGAGTCCAATGGCTACAATCCTTGGGTACAATAGCTTTTAATTTTCAAGAACTTTTCATCAAATTTTCTATGAAGGAAAGGAAGTTGAATTAAGGGTATTGCAGGGAAACCAGGAAAGATAATCAGCTCTAATGGTATGACAAGGCTTCTAAAAAAGGAACAAAGAGGTGTAATTGCACAATTATGTTCGCTAGATGTTTCCACATTGGAATCATCTATTTCTCCAGATCTCCAAATAGTATTGGACAATCATTCCAAGGTATTTGAGACTCCCAAAGGTATCCCACCTATTCATGATCATGATCATGCTATTCATCTGATTGCAGGAAGTGTACCTCCAAACATCAGGCTCTACAGATATCCCTATGCCCAAAAGAGTGAAATTGTACATATGGTTGCAGAAATGCTAGAGGTTGGTATAATTCAACCGAGTCAAAGTTCTTTCTCTGCTCCAGTAGTATTGGTGCACAAGAAGGATGGATTGTGGCGCATGTGTCTAGATTATAGGGAGCTCAACAAGCTCACTATTAAAGATAAGTTTCCCATTCCTGTCATTGATGAATTACTG
>APFE031209103.1:2911-35529 GCA_000404065.3 Pinus taeda
GTGTGGCCCACTACCAAACCCTAAGGGTGTACAATAAATGGCATTTGAAGCCCGCTGCAGCTACAAGTTAGGCTTAGTCGGCGTATCTCTAACATGTAAAAAGATGATGAGAGTTAACCAAACCACTATAGGGAATTGATATGAGTGGAAAGTGAAGTATAATAAAAATAAAAATAAGAAACTACAAGATCAGAGATGGAGAATAAAAAACATAGGCTCTTTGAGAGTAGAAAGTTTAGCACATTGTTAAACAATAAAGAGAATCAATCAATATCCCACCTTCTCACACCCTAGTTGATAAACTCTCGACAATTATCAAATCCATAGTGGGACTGACCTTGACCTATGCCAAGGGTTGGATTAGAGAGAGGTGATGAGTTGGTACGCGGTTAATGGAGCAACATTCATAGTTGGAGCTATACAACAACAGGAACAACGGAGCATTGATCCTTGTTCTAGGTTGCATTGGGATCCAGGAGGATTTTTTGATGATAAGTTCAGTCAGAGATTGGTCTGGGACTCGAGCATTAAGGTGTCCGTTCATGGTGGGTTGACACAGAGGTAGAGCATCGCCTAGTGGTTTGTATGGGATTCGGGAATTGGGTCTGAGTTGCATTGGGCCACCAGACTTGTCCACAAGTTTGGATTGCTCCCACCAGATTGGTCCACAAGTTTGGATTGCATGAGGGCAACTAATCTTGGGGCGAGACAATTTGTTATGTTCCTTTTTCTAGTGTCCCTTATGGAATGGTTAGGATGGAATTTCAAGATTGGAGGCAGAGAGGTCACAAGGGCACGTTTACTTCATTAGTGGGCCAAAGGACTTTTAGAGATGTTTTATGGGGTTTGGAGGAATTCACTTGCCATATTCTATCATCAATATTGATTCTGCATAGCTTATTTTTCGTTCCATTGCATTCTAATAATTCTCGTGAAACGAAGTTATTATTGTGCCTAACTCAATTAATTAGGCTTAAGTTAACATCCCAAGAGGAATACTTGACGAAACATCTTAGTGTAATAGCTCATTGGAATAGGAACAAGATCTATAAGATGGAATGGTTAAAAGTGATTTTCAGTGGTTTAAAGAGGCATGGTGGCCAATTTACCATTTCCCACATTAAAAATATATTTTAATTGAAATAAAAAAAGGGAAATGTGCTCAATGATTAAAATAATAATAAAATAGGAGCTTCTAGAGGGGGGTCCATCAGATCTATAAATAGAGGAGGAGAAGGTCATTATGAGACATCTTGGATTGGTGCATGTAGTCTTGATGAGAATTGGAGAACCTAGTTCCCAGCTACTACAGCCCAAGGGAGGAAACTCTCTGGTTTGCTATTGGGTGTTGGAAGAAAACCCTGCTCTCTTTAGGAAATTTCACGTCTTGATGAGAATTGAAGAACCTAGTTCCCAGCTACTATAGCCCCAAGACAGAAACCCTCGGGTTTGCTAATGGGTGTTGGACAAAAACCCTACTCTCTTGAGGAAATTTCATTCAGAAATCTCACGGTGCTTCAGCAGAGTTTTTTGAGAGAGCAAGTTTGCAGTAGTCTTCTCACTAGGTTGTCTACATCATTTTGGTCAAAGATCTTTTCTAGTTTTTGCTCCACTTGCTTTTCAAGCACGGGTTCCACTATTCCTTCATGTTGATTTACTCTTTCTAGTGGATTAAAAAAATGGTTAGTCATTTTATTGACATCTATTTGTGTATCAAAATGCTAGTTGTGTGTCTATTTGCGATTATTTTGCTGTTCAAATTCATTTTTGATATCTGCTTTTAATCTTTTTTCATTAAGGATATTACACTGAATTTAATGCTTTGTGTTTGGACACGTACTCAAACTTTTCTTTGCCTTAAAGGAACTATTCTTTGTTTTAAGCAATCAATCTGATTATTTTATAGAAGCATGGTAAGAGTTCCTAGATCTTGTAAGAAAACCTGTCAACACAATAGTTCTTTAGACCCTTCACCATTTGACCTTATCTTATCATTTATAGAATATCCAAAGTAATATTTGATTTTAAATCTTTCTATTAGCTTTATCTGGTATTGACATGAGACTCCTTGATTGTTCCTCCTATCATTCCGAGACAAACCAGTGAAATTTTCGAAGGCTATCATCATCACCAGAAGCAAGTTCATCAACATTGTGAGCTTGCATGGATCAAGAGTCTGTAAAAAAATTTGACAGGCAGACCCTAGATCACCTCCAGATGCACAAGCAAATCTGGGGCTTAATAAGCCTACAATAAAACCAGTGGCTAACTGAATGTATGTATTTAAATTCTAATTAATGTGCCAAGAAGGCAATTTAGCACAAAACAAGACACATTAAATTCCTATATAAGATAAGAAATAACATCATGATAAAAAATTTAGCTAAAATCTTGCAACTAAAATAGCAATTCAAAAGATCTCCACCCAATAGAGTTATTAAATGCTATATAACATGTTCATGTTCATACAACTTCTAGAGTGGAATTAAGTTCTAGTAAGATTGTGAATCTTCAAGAACCTTTGGTTGGAAAAGAAACCAAAAAATCATTTTTAATGTGTGAATAACCTATTACATGTGAATAACCTACTACAATAGATCAGCTCTAAAGGTAATCATAGTTTTTAGAAGACAATTATATAAAAACATAAACAATGACTAATACAAGTTATCACTATCAAACGGAGTATTCTTACTACCTTTCAATAGTTATTTTGGCCCTAAGACCACACTAATAGTTTCATAATTGCACAATCTGCTTCAGTTTGGAAGAAATTTGACATTATAAACTAGTGTATCATTTAACAAAGTGATCTAAGTCGATGTTTCTTAAATTTCCATGTATGTGTTCAAACCTTGTTTTTATAAATTAGATTATTTTTATTTCATTTTTTAAATTACACCTAATTGGTCTAATTGACCACTTTTTCCAGCGTATAACAAATGAGGAGACATAGGAGACTAGGAAAAAGTCATAGTGAAAACGAAGGATGGACATCACATAAGTGGATATTTTATTCATGTTCCCATGTCTACCCATCAATATAAACCCTAATCGTTTTGGGAGATTTCGAGATTTCCAAGTATCCTTTGTTTCCTTGAAATTTCCTCCAGCATCAAGATCATCGATGAACTCCACAAGTGTCTGGAAGAGATTCTTTAATTCTATGAAAATGTGCTTCAACAATGAATTCTATAAGTGTTTTGAAGAGATTCTTTAATTCTATGAAAATGTGCTTCACCGATGAATTCCATAAGTGTTTTGAAGAGATTCTTTAATTCTATGAAAATGTGCTTAAGTGAAAAAGTAATTGGTGTAGATTGAAATGCCTATGATTATCAAGCCATTTGCTCTCCACTCCACACCTCCATGTTGCTTTAACATGGAAAGGAAATGCCTATCAGTGTAGAGTGAAATGCCTATGGGTATTAAGCCATTTGCTCTCCACTCCACATCTCCACATTGCTTTAGTATGCGGATGAAAAAACATTTTGTTTTGTAATGTTCCTAGTTGAATTAATTTTGCTAAGATGAATTTCTATTTTTGCAATTGGGTGTTGGAAAATATTTTGGCATGTAAACTTAGGAAAAGTGGGTGGAGGGAGTCCCCACTTAATTTTTGGAGAGATGGAGGCCATCAAAATTAGAGAAAATGGAAGATTAAATTGATAGTGGAATAAGGGGCCCACATAATGTACACACTTGGGGAACAAGGAATTCAAATTCCTTCAGGCAAATCGAATTGGTGGAGGGACCCGTAAGGAATGCATGGCCAACAATTATAAAAGGAAGGGAATGAGGGAGCAATAGGGGTCTTTTGTCTATTTGAAAATCGAATTTGCCTTAGTTGTTCAGCTGAGCCAATATTGTGTTGTTTAGCACACCGAGTGTCTCCGAGCTGAAATCTCAACCTTCGCTTCAGTGGACTTTGAGTGCCAGCCCTAGGAGGGAGTTTTACTTCGTTCCATGTCATACCAGCAGCATGAGTTGAGTTGAAACAACAGTAAGTCGAGTTACAATAACAAGAGAAGTAACAACAAGGGGGCCGAGTTACAGCCATAGGGAAAGGAGCAGCAGGAGGGCCGAGTTAAAGCAACAGGAAAGTAGTAGGAGGGCCGAGTTACAACAGCAGGGAAATAGCAGCAAGGAGGTCGAATTCCAACAACAGGGAGAGTAGCAGCAGCACAAAGCAGAGAGTAACAACCACGCATAGCAGGGAGAGTAACAGCAGCGCAGGGACTGCGCAGTCATTGGAGTGAGATTTGTTGGGGCAACATTATTCCGTGGATTGAGTTGGGGAGCTGGGAGATCATTTGGAGGGCCATTTGAGGAGGATTTTTGGAGTTGGAAGTGCATAGATTGACAGGATCAGTCACAGCAACAAAATTCGTATTTGGAGGAGGGCCAAGCCGTGAACGGTCAAATTTTGAAGGTTGGAATCAAGGGAAACCCTTTTTGGGTTTTCTAGGTTTCGGGCAATGATCACAATCCCAAATTCCTAGAATTTATGGGCACTCTAGAGTGGGCAAATCAAGGTCAAAGTCCAGCAGCAACGCAGTTTTCTGAAGGAACTGGATATTGCAGTTGTTGGGCTTACTTGTACTCATCACCTAGTGCTTGTAGCTTGCCTTATGCAAGCCCAGGTGCACTTACTCCAACTCTTTGTACCACAAGCTAATATTATTAATCAAATCTTGGCCAGTTTGGGATTTGCAGGAATTTCTGGTTTATGTGTATGCATTCCTGAAATTATTTGTGTTGCTATCTTGCATGTTTTTGTTATCATTATAAAATTTTCCATTAGGAATATTACAGTGGTATCAGAGCATGATCTTAGCTAGTTGTGGGGTTTCCAACAAGATTATGGAAGACTTGGGTGTGTATGCATTGTGATGGGTGAACCATAAACAAACCCATGGCCGAAGGGAGAGTGAATAACATTGAGGGAAAAATGACCCTCACTCACTTTGATGGCTCAGCTAGGAGTTATGTCAGAAAACGGGTACAATAACTGGACACATATTTCCAGCTAAACCCCATGAGGGAGGCAGACACTATTAGACATGCCACCTTGCACTTGGATGGAGATGCTATGGAGTGGTGGTATCAAGGGTTGATCCCTTTGGGTCATGCACGTATCAAATCCTACATAAAGTTCACATAGAGGCTCGTGGAGAGATTTGACTGAACGGACGCTAGACCCCCTCAAAGGGAGTGGGCAGGATGAGGACAGTTAGAGGGTGAGAGCAGGGGGCGTATTTGTTGGTGGAGACCGAGATTTAGATGTCAGGAGCTTGACGAGGAGGTTGATCAGGAGGACATGCAGGATGGTGAGGGGCACATCAACATACCCGATGTGGCGCAAGAGTCACCATTGTTGGAGGCCTCTTTGATAGCTCTAGCAGACACCTTAGTTGAGGGAGTGAGCATACACTCGAAGGGCCATCTATTGATGAGATACCAATAGTTGATCAATTACCCAGTGCTATGACCCAGTTTCTAGGCGATGGTCGCCCACAACAGCAGGTTGATGAGGTGCCTAGAGGCATACTTATCGTTGAGGAGGTACTAGAAGAGACGGAGGGGTCTAGAGCGGTGACCAAGTTTATAGAGGTTAGCCGCCCTCCACAATTTCATCAATTCTGAGCTAGCCTTCTAGCGTTGAGAAAGAAGCCCACAACAGGGCGAGAGGCCATTTTTCAGCAAAACGAGGAGTTGGAGGGCATGAGAACGGTTTGTGCTAAGTCAGTAGCCAAACAGACTTGCGTTGGGGAACAACGGGGTTCCCTTATCATTCAGTTGAAGTGCACGTTGGAGCAATGGGGCACCCCTACTCAGACATGCATAGATGAGGCCAGTAGCACTAGCAGGTTACAACTATGGTGTTGCTCATATATTCTAATTTAACATCTTGTGCCCATCTTTGTAAATTGAATAGAGTAGTCATCAAATAATTGTACCCTTATGTACACACATTTTATACTTGTAGATATGACATTTAGAGTATATTCCCATGGAAATTAAGTAGTTTCTAATGTTGCGTATGAATGCTAATTTAACATAATAGTGAGTAGAATTTGTTGAGTAAGATAATTGGACGATTGGATGATTGAATTAGACAAACAAGGATCCTTGCTATGAGAAGTGCTTGACATTTGGAACCCATGCTTGGAGAGTGCAACACTTGAGGATTGATCTCTTGACATGTGTACACCTTGGAGAGTGAGCGCCTGACTCTCTATCTTGTATATTGCAATCGCCCTTGGATGTCAATAATTAGACACCCTTATTTTAAGGCAATGGGCAACATTAGTGTTAGTGGGCACCCACTAATACTAATGTGGCCCATAGCCTTCAACTAAGGGTGTCTAATGAATGACATCCAAGGGTCATTGCATCCCTACGTCAAGCTTTGGCAACATTTCTCCAAAAGGTAATAGGGATGCTTGAATTAGACAACAAGGATCCTTGCTATGAGAAGCGCTTGACATTTCGAACCCATGCTTGGAGAGTGCAACACTTGAGGATTGATCTCTTGACATGTGTACACCTTGGAGAGTGAGCGCCTGACTCTTTATCTTGTCTATTGCAATGATCCTTGGATTGTTGAAGTTTCTAACTTTACTTAAGTTAGAAACCCTCCATGCACTTTATCTGATTTATTCCTGCCTACTTGTTATTTTACTTAGCAAGTTATTTACAATGTAAATACTGAAAATAAACACTAGTGCATCCTCAACATATTACAGATCAACAATTAAAAGAAACAGAAACAAATACACCATATGACACCATTATTTTTGGACCAATGTCCCTGGAAAAACCCAATGCGGGAAGATCGGTGCAGCTATCTAAGGGTTTTCTTATTAAGCAATATCAGAGCACAATCTGGGTGCCGAAACTGGACTACCCAATAGAGAATTTCCTTAGCAGTAATACCTCTCTGTTTCAGACAAATCTACTACCTGAAACCCTGGATAATCCTTCCGGCAGCTACTCAGCACCAATCTACCCCTAAAACCCCAACATCTACCCAAGGAGGCCCTGCGTCAAGTCTCTGAGCCTCTGTGTCAACTACGTTGGCCCTTCTGTTGCTTTGCGCAGCACTTAGTTGCCTCTGCGTGGCCCTACGTGAGCATTGGTTGCTCCCGCGTCTCTCTGGCTTCTCTGCTGTTGTCCTGGCATTTTCTCTGTCTCTCTGTACTCACTGCCCCTCAGTTTCTCTCCCGATCACTGATTTTATCTCTCTTAGCAAACCTCGCTCTAGAGAATAGAATGACTGATCATCTGGTGTACCCCTCCAAGTGACGCTCAAGCCTCCTCTTATACCTTTCTTGATGATGATTCAACGGTCGAGATTAAGTCCCTAATCAATGGATAAGATTAGATCTGGCTTGATCCATGTATTTTGGACCACTATAACACAGATTCATATTAATACACATTAATATTTTATTTTCCCTAGGTTTAGACTTAGGGACTCCATTAAAAATATTAATTATTCTAATATCTCCTGATCTGTTTAGAATCTATCCAAAACCTTTCTGGGTATTGTAGATCTCATGTACCCAACCTCTCCACCAAATTTTGTGGCTAAAGCACATCCGGTGCTACCCCAAATCAACACTCCCTCTTAGCGAGGAATGTGCTCTAGCAACACTCCTCACTGAGTATACTCTGATCATCTGGCATCAGTACCTGTGCTGATGCTGGGCCTTCCTACCCAACATCCTCTGCACTGCTGCCTTTTGTACTACTGCCCATGGTTCTGCCACTGCCACTGCTACATCTGTACAACAGCTCCCTCTGCACTCATGCTGCTGTTGGTCCTTCCTCCCAGCACTACATATGAGCTGCACTTTCTCTCATAATGTTGCAACGTGTTTCCCATTGTTGCACTGCAACTCAATTACTGAGAAGTAACTGATCCTCCAACTGACCTCCCTGTTGGGCTAGAAACACCCACTAATGTCGAAGCTCCCTCTACCGCTGACAAGTGCTCCCTCTCTCTGACTTCTTCGCTACTGCAACAACTCCCTGCATCTCGCACCGTTGCACAACTCGTTGTGCCTTCCTGCACTGGTGCAACACTCTTATGCCTCTCGCACTACTGCAGCCTGCTAGTTCTGTTCTGTCTCGGGACTCCTTCATTGTAGCTCCCTTTGTCGCTCCATCCACATCCGTATATACCCACTCAGCCAGTCCTGCTACTCCTCGTCGGGGCTCCCGTAGCAAGGTTTAATCCAAGAGGTTGGGTACCTCGAGGATTCTACCCCTCATCGCCTGTAGTCCTCCTGACTACAGCTCGATGTCTCCCCACTTCTTCTCAAGTAGTGCGTGTGCACTCATGGCACAGTCATCGTCTATCAAAACTTCCTTCTCTGCCCATGCTAGCACTGCCTTATTCTTGGAAGACTCTCCCTTACTCCTCTTCATTGGGCATTGGTCTCTTACCCCGTGTAGTGCCATGACGCTCCTCTACTTCCTTCCTGGAAGTTCTCTGTTCGACTCCTCTAAGTCTCTACTTCCCATCTGGAAGTTCTCTTCTGGACTCCCTCTGAGTCATGATTTCCCTCCTGGAAATTCTCCTGCCGCTTGTCGAGATACCCCCTACTCTGATCGTCTTGTGCAACTGCACTGCTAATCCAGGTTCCTCGGCTAGAAACCCTCGGTAACAACTCCTCTAGCCTTGCTCTGTCAAGTATTGTTCTGACTACAGTACCTCACCAGCTCCACTCTGCAATGTTCCTGCAGCCTTCTAGACCCCACCAACTGCCTTTTTGTGAACAGCGTCAGCCCTTCTCTACCCCACGCTGGCTCTGCGTCACCCCGGATGGGTCTGCGTCAGCCCTGGGATGCCCTGTGTCAGCCCTCTGGCCCCCTGCGTCAACAATGCTTGCCTTTCTGAGGCTCTGCGTAGTTCCCGTCTTCTTCTGCGTGGCTCTGGTTGGCTCTGCGTCACACTTTCTAGCTTCTGCACTTCTACAAACAACTTCTGTCACCTTGGGACAACTGTTTTCTGCTGCTATTGCTCCGCTCGGCTGATTTCTCTTAGTTCTCCTATGATTTGCTATCACACTCTGATACCATGTTGAAGTTTCTAACTTTACTTAAGTTAGAAACCCTCCATGCACTTTATCTGATTTATTCCTACCTACTTGTTATTTTACTTAACCAGTGATTTACAATGTGAATACTGAAAATAAACACTAGTGCATGCTCAACATATAACAGATCAACAACTAAAAGAAATAGAAACAAATACACCATATGACACCATTGTTTTTGGACCAATGTCCCCGAAAAAACCCAATACGGGAAAACCAATGCAGCTATCTGAGGGTTTTCTTATTAAGCAATATCAAAGTACAATTTGGAAGCCGAAACTGGCCTACCCAACAGAGAATTTCCTTAGCAATAATACCTCTCTGTTTCAGACAAATCTACTGGCTGAAACCCCGGATAATCCTTCCGGCAGCTACTCAGCGCAAATTTGCCCCTAAAACCCCAACATTTACCCAATCTGTACTGCGTCAGCCTCTCCTAGCCCAGCGTTGGCCTTGCATCAGTCCCATGAGTCCCTACGTCAACTCTCTGAGCCTCTACGTTAGCTACGCTGGCCCCTCTGGTGCTCTGTGCAACACTTAGCTGCCTCTACGTCGCCCTGCGTGAGCACTGGCTGCTCCTGCGTCTCTCTTTGGCTGCTCTACTGCTATCCCGGCACTATCTATGCTTCTCTGTCTCTCTGTACTCAATTCCCCTTAGCTGCACTCTCGATCACTGATTCTATCTCTCTTAGCAAACCCTGCTCTAAGGAATAGAATCACTGATCATTTGGCGTACCCCTCCAAGTGACCCTCAAGACTCCTCTTATATCTTTCCTGTTGACGATTCAACGGTCGAGATTAAGTCCTTAATTAATAGCTAAGATTAGATCTGGCTTGATCCATGTCTTTTGGACCACTCTAACACAGATTCATATTAATACACATTAATATTTTATTTTCCCCAAGTTTAGACTTAGGGACTCCATTAAAAATATTAATTATTTTAATATCTCCTGATATGTTTAGAATTTGTCCAAACCCTTTCTGAGTATTGGAGATCTCATGTGCCCCAACCTCTCCACCAAATTTTGTGGCTAGAGCACATCTAATGCTACCCCAAATCAACCTGAATGTCATTCATTAGACACCCTTCGTTTAAGGCTATGTGCCACATTAGTGTTAGAGGGTACCCACTAACAATAATGTGGTCCATAACCTTAAACTAATGGTGTCTAATGAATGACATCCAAGGGTCATTGCATCCCTAAATCAAGTTTAGCCAACATTTCTCCTTGGACACAAACTAGCTTGCATGGCTTCCCCGAAACACCTAGAATGCATGTTAGTCCCCAATTAGGCCTTGGATTATTCACGTGGGTCCTTGCTTCACTATGCTGGAAGAGATTTTATAATGTAAACTTAGAAAATCTCCTAGAGGACCTGGATGATATAAGTGAGAAATTAATGGTGGACTTGCTGGTATTCATGTTAGTTTGGTGTGCACCCTTTAAAATGGCTACAAGTGGCTTAGTGTGATGCCTCGCTAGACCAAATTTTCTAGTTATGGTTTGTTGTTGATGGTGGATATCCTAGCTAGCGTTTGGAAGCATTCCAAGTGTCCACATTGTTCTTATTCTTTCAACAATTCGTCATCTTCGAGTTGGGGCTTCGACACCATTGGTAATAGCTTAGCCAAATCCACGTACACATTTGGTACCATTAACATACTAAGGTGCCAAACCGTAGGAACCTCCAACCTATAGGCTCACGCCCCCAATCAACCTGCACATAAGAATGCACACCCTTCTCTGCACCTGTGATCCCTCAACCTATGCCACTACCTCCAGGGCATCTTACTCAACCGGAAAGAGACGTTCTCAGAATCCTGCGGCTCGAAGAGTTGTTGCTGCTCTTTGAGCTTGCCAACTATTCTCCAAGTCCTTATATCAAACCCTTGAATCCTCCAACCTCCTGGTTCACATCCCCCATCAACCTGCACATAGGCAATGTACACCCCTTTCTGCATCTAAGGTTCGTAAGGCTATGTATGTGGGGAATCAAGGGTGGACATGTAGGTATTCATGCGCGTTTGTTGTTCATTCTTTGAAATGGCTACAAGTATCTTAGTGTGATGCCTTGCTAGGCCATCTTCACTAGTTATGGTTTCTTGTTGATGGTGGATGCCCTAGCTAGTGTTTGGAAACATTTGAAATGTCCTATCCTATGTCATAGGCTAATTGGCCTGTACTTCTAACTTTACTGTTTGTAGAAATGAAGTACATTGCTATCCACAACTTCTATACTTGAGGATCTAATTTTTACCATATATTCACATAGAGATTAGAGTAGTTTATGGTGTTGTTCATATATGCTAATTTAGCATCTTGTGCCCATCATTGTAAATAATTGTGTTTCATTAATGAGACTATATTAGAGTCGTTATAATTGTATTGATTTGAGGGTTGAAGGAGCTAGGGTTTGTGACAACCAAAATCTAGAGAAGACATGATTTACTAGGATTTGATAGATTTGGGTGACAAGGAACTAGGACATGTGGCGAACAGATAAGTGAGAAATTAATGGTGGGCTTGGTGGTATTCATGCTAGTTTGTTGGGCACCCATTGAAGTGGCTACAAGTGGCTTAGTGAGATGCCTTCTTCTACCATGTTTGCTAGTTATTGTTTGTTGTCGATGTTGGATACCCTATCTAGGATTTACAAGCATTCCAAGTATCCTAGTATTTTTCAAGCTTAATGGACATGTTGTGCCAACTTTTGATACGCTAGTTGGTATGTACTTGTAACTTCATTTGTTGTATAACAAAGTACCCTGATGCCCACACATTTTATACATGTTGATCTCACTTTTAGAGTATATTCCCATGGAAATTAAGAAGTTTCTAATGTTGGGTACAAATGCTAATTTAATATAATAGTGAGTAGAATTTGTTGAGTAAGATGATTGGACGATTGGAAGCTTGAATCAGACAACAAGGATCTTTTCTATCAAAAGTGTTTGACATTTGGAACCCATGCTTGGAGAGTCCAACACTTGAGGATTGATCTCTTGAAATGTGTACACCTTGGAGAGTGAGAGCCTGACTCTTTCTATTGTATATTGCAATGGCCCTTGGATGTCATTCATTAGACACCCTTAGTTTAAGGCTATGGGCCACATTAGTGTTAGTGGGTGCCCACTAACAATAATGTGGTCCATACCCTTAAACTAAGGGTGTCTAATGAATGACATCCAAGGTTCGTTGCATCCCTACGTCAAGCTTTGCCAATATTTCTCCAAAAGGTAATAATATGGCAACAATTAACATATCTCCATTAGGATCATATGTTAGGCAGAGTAGGCAACTCAACAACATCGACCTTAAGAATTGCTTGGCAACAAAAATAAGAAATCGCCAACACATCCACAACATTCCCCTTGAACATTCTCGTGGGGAATCAAATATGGAATTTTGGCCCAAAGGATATATGACCAAGTAAATATTATATCGCATTGGAGCATATGTGTTGAGTAAGAGCATCTGTGCACTACATGTTCAGCTTGGACAAGAAGAATCCTCATCATGTGAATTCTCTAACACTTCAAGCCTATTAAAGAGAGCAGCACTGGAGGATTTATCTCTTTACATGTGTACAAGATGGAAAGTGAATGCTTGAATTTGATACCTTATTTTGTAGATTAGGCACATGATTCAAGAAATTAAAGAAAATTCAGAAAAATTGGCAAACATTTCGATTGTTTTACTCCTCTAATCTAATCTACTTGTAAAAAATATTTGTAACTGTATTTAGACATACGGGCCTCCCCTTTGTATCTCTGCTTCACTAAAAGATAACTTCTTGCACTAATCGAGGTTCCTTATTTCACATTGGACACAAACTAGCTTGCATGACTTGCCCTAAACACCTAGAATGCATCTTAGCCCCCAATAAGGCCCTGGATTATTCACATGGATCCTTGGATCACTCTGCTGGAAGAGATTTTATAATGTAAACTTAGAAAATCTCCTAGAGGACTTGGATTATATAAGTGAGAAATTAATGATGGACATGGTGGTATTCATGCTAGTTTGGAGTGCACCCTTTGAAATGGCTACAAGTGGCTTAATGTAATCCCTCGCTAGACCACATTTTCTAGTTATGGTTTGTTGTTGATGGTGGATACCCTAGCTAGGGTTTTCAAGCATTCCAGGTGTCCACATTGTTTTTTTTCTTTTAACAATGGGTCATCTCTGCGTTGGGGTTTCGACACCATTGGGTAATAACTCAGCCAAAATCCGCGTACACATCTAGTACCATTAACAAACTAAGGTGCCAAACCGTAGGAGCCTCCAATCTATAGGATTACACCCCCAATCAACCTACACCCAAGAATGCACACCCTTCTCTGCACTTGTGATCCCTCAACCTATGCTCGAAGAGTTGTTGCTGCTCTTTGACCTTGCCAAGTGTGCTCCAAGTCCTTATATCAAACCCTTCAATCCTCCAACCTCCTGGTTCACATCCGCCATCAACCTGTACATAGGCAATGTACACCCTTTTCTGCACCTAAGGTTCGTCGGGCTATGCATGTGGGGAATAAAGGGTGGACTTGTAGGTATTCATGCGAATTTGTTGTTCACTCTTTGAAGCGGCTAAAAGTATCTTAGTGTGATGCCTTGCTAGGCCATCTTCACTAGTTATGGTTTCTTGTTGATGGTGGATGCCCTAGCTAGTTTTTGGAAACATTTGAAGTGTCCTATCCTATGACAAGCATGAACGACATGTACCAACTTGTCATAGGCTAATTGGCCTGTTCCTCTAACTTTATTGTTTGTAGAAATGAAGTACATTGCTATCAACAATTTCTGTAGTTGAGGATCTAATTTTTATCATATATTCACATAGAGATTAGAGTAGTTTATGCTGTTGCTCATATATGCTAATTTAGCATCTTGTGCCCATCATTGTAAATTGAATATAGGAGTAAACAAATAATTGTGGTTCATTAATGAGACTATATTATACTCATTATAATTGTATTGATGTGAAGGTTGAAGGAGCTAGGGTTTGTGACAACCAAAATCTAGAGAAGACATGATCTACTAGGGTTTGATATATTTGGGTGACAAGGAACTAGGATATGTGGCGAAGAGATAAGTGAGAAATTAATGGTCGGCTTGGTGGTATTCATGCTAGTTTGTTGGCCACCCTTTGAAGTGGCTACAAGTGGCTTAGTGAGATGCCTTCCTATACCATGTTTGCTAGTTATTGTTTGTTGTTGATGGTGGATATCCTACCTAGGATTTAGAAGCATTCCAAGTGTCCTAGTATTTTTCAAGCTTAATGGACATGTTGTGCCAACTTTTGATAAGCTAGTTGGTATGTACTTGTAACTTCATTTGTTGTCTAATGAAAGTACCCTGATGTCCACACATTATATGCATGTAGATCTGACTCTTAGAGTATATTCCCATGGAAATTAAGAAGTTTCTAATGTTTGGTACAAATGCTAATTTAATATAATAGTGAGTAGAATTTGTTGAGTAAAATGATTGGACGATTGGATACTTGAATCAAACAACAAAGATCCTTTCTATGAGAAGTGCTTGACATTTGGAATCCATGCTTGGAGAGTCCAGCACTTGAGGATTGATCTCTTGACATGTGTACAACTTGGAGAGTGAGAGCCTGAATCTTTCTCTTGTATATTGCAATGGCCCTTAGATGTCATTCATTAGACACCCTTAGTTTAAGGCTATGGACCACATTAGTGTTAGTGGGCGCCCACTAACAATAATGTGGTCCATAGACTTAAACTAAGGGTGTCTAATAAATGACATCCAAGGATCGTTGCATCCCTACGTCAAGCTTTGCCAATATTTCTCCAAAAGGTAATAAGGTGGCAACAATTAGCATATCTCCATTAGGATCATATGTTAGGCAGAGCAGCCAACTCAACAACATCCACCTTAAGAATTCCTTGGCAACAAAAATAAGAAATCGCCAACACATACACAACATTCCCCTTTAACATTCTCGTGGGGAATCAAATATGGAATTTTGGCCTAAAGGATATTTCACCAAGTAAATATTATATCGCATTGGAGCATATGTGTTGAGTAAGAGCATCTGTGCACTATATGTTCAGCCTAAACAACAAGAATCCTCATCATGTGAATTGTCTAACACTTCAAGCCCATTAATGTAGAGAGCATCACTGGAGGATATATCTCTTTACATGTGTACAAGTTGGAAAGTGAACGCTTGAATTCATTACCTTATCTTGTAGATTAGGCACATGATTCAAGAAATTAAAGAAAATTCAGAAAATTTGGCAAACCTTTCGATTGTTTTACTCCTCTAATCAAGTCTACTTGTAACGAAGTTATATAACCGTATTTAGACATACGGGCCTTCCCTTTGTAGCTCTTATTCACTAAAAGATAACTTTTTGTACTAATTGAGGTTCCTTATTTCACATTGGACACAAAATAGCTTGCATGAATTGCCCTAAACACCTAGAATACATCTTAGCCCCCATTAGGCCCTGGATTATTCACGCGAATCCTTGGATCACTATGCTGGAAGAGCTTTTATAATGTAAACTTAGAAAATCTCCTAGAGGACATGGATGATATAAGTGAGAAATTAATGATGGACTTGGTGGAATTCATGCTAGTTTGGTGTGCACCCTTTGACGTGGCTACAAGTGGCTTAGTGTGATGCCTTGCTAGACCACGTTTTCTAGTTATGGTTTGTTGTTGATGGTGGATATCCTAGCTAGGGTTTGGAAGCATTCCAAGTGTCCACATTGTTCTTTTTCTTTCAACAATGGGTCATCCCCAAGTTGGGGCTTCGACACCATTGGGTAATAACTCAGCCAAATCTGCGTACAAATCTGGTACCATTAACATACTAAGGTTCCAAACCGTAGGAACCTCCAACCTAGAGGCTCACACCCCCAATCAACCTGCACCCAAGAATACACACCCTTCTCTACACTTGCGATCCCTCAACCTATGCCACTACCTCAAGGGCATCTTACTCAACCGTAAAGAGACGTTCTCAGACTCGTGCGGCTCGAAGAGTTCTTGCTACTCTTTGACCTTGCCAAGTATGCTCCAATTCCTTATATCAAACCCTTGAATCCTCCAACCTCTTGGTTCACATCCCCCATCAACCCCCGCACATAGGCAATGTACACCATTTTCTGCACCTAAGGTTCGTCGGGCTATGCATGTGGGGAATCAAGGGTGGAATTTTAGGTATTTAATGCAAGTTTGTTGTTCACTCTTTGAAGTGGATACAAGTATCTTAGTGTGATCCCTTGCTAGGCCATCTTCGCTAGTTATGGTTTCTTATTGATGGTCGTGTTAGCGCTCAAATCTACCTTAGGCTGAAATAAGGTAAAACTCAAGGCTACATCAAACCACACTCAGCCTCGTAGCTAGCCCTACGAGGACAGGAGAGGGCTCTCTCCGGGTCAATCTCGGCAAAAGGTAATCGATGAGGCTCGAGATGACTAAATTGGTAATTAATTTTAGGCTAGGTATGAAGTACAAGGAGTTTGAAGTTGATTTTTTTGGGGTTTTTGTTGAATCTAAGGGAAAGGCAATTTTGGGCGCGGGGATGAGACACAGTTTTTGCAGAGGTCCGATTGAGGCAAGGAAGGCGATTGTCTTGATGCTTTAAAAGTGAAAGAGATGGATAGATCATACTGGTGAGGAGCTAAGGAGAGCAAGAATCTTTCAAGGATTCTCCTTAAACATATGAAAACATGGAAAATCAAACAAACTTAAAGGCAGAGCATAACAAATTATGGGTTCTACCTTAACACTTCATTTGTTTCAATTGCAGAAGATGAGAGAAGGAAAATGATACACATAAAAACTTACAGATACTGAAAGAAGCACACCATCAACACATAAAGCCACATGAATCCCAAATAGTGCTGCAAAACCCTGGTCTTTCCTATGCCAAAATTGCAGAGATACAATGTACAATATAGTCTAGGCTTTTCCCAAAAGTCCAACCCTGAAAATGACTTAAAAAATACATAATATAGGCAAGCCAACCCATTCACTTGTCTCTAGGGGTCGAGCTCATCATCCTAGGAGATGTTTCAACCAATTCTAAACAAAGCACTACAATCTAGGCATCCAAAACAACTTGCCTCTAAAAGAAGGGAAACTGATCCATTCATTAAATTTTGACTATTTTTTTTAATGAATCATCTAGAATAGGTAAATAAGTGCCAAATTTACATCATGTACATCAAATTATATCAATCTGGGTCAAAAATCACATCAAGAGGTGAAACTGGTCATAACTGCTCGAAATTCTGAGCTGGAAAGAGAAAATTGTACCAAAAATCTCTATGCGCCGCGCGCCTGAGCTCTATGTGCCACGCACCTTTCAGCCCAATTTTGGGGCACTTCCCGACATCAAAATCAAGCTCACAAATAGCTGGTTGGAAAGATCTGGATGTCTGCTATCCAACCCAAGTGGAATTTCCCAATTTGGAGCTCATTTGCCCCTTCAAAATGTCATTCTCCCAGAAGTACTTCCTGCTAGTGCAAAAGGTGGCAGAAAGGTGATTTTCATGGTGTTTTTGGCCCTTTTGATCATCCAGAACTTGATGAAATTCCGTGGCCATACTAGAGCATGCATAACTTACCATGAAAAATCCAAAACCATAGAGTTTTCCTCCAGCAAGTGTCACAATCATAAGCGCGAGCGTCGACGCGCTACGCATTGAGCTAAAAAACTTGTTTTGCAAGCCAAAAATTTCAAAATGACAAAAATTTCTCTGAAATTGCTCAAATTTGGAGCGAAGACCTCCATCATGTGTTATGTCCAGCCAATGAAGCCTTGGTCAAAATTTGGAGTGGATCAGGCTTTTTTCGGCGTTTTAGTGCTCTGCTCAACCGCCTCTTTAGAATCTTCATTTTTGCTTTGCAGACATGCATACGGGCCCAATAATGATTTTTCATATGAAGAAGCATGTCTTTGTATCTATTGGCCTTTGCCAACAATTTCTCCAAATGAGTGTTAACATGGATGAGCATAGACTCTCGATCAATCGGTGTCATATCACCCAGTCTCTTTCGGGCCAATTCTCGATCCTCACGGATTTGCCGTAGCTCATAAAGTGTATGTTCATCCTCTAGCTATTTGTTACGCTGCTCCAAGCAGTTTATCACCGACTTAGCCATCTACAATTTCTTTCTCAGTGAGTCATTCTCAGCCTTTTGCTCCCGGATGGTCTCCTTTAGCTCCGAGCTAGGAGAGCTCGCATCAACATCAATGATTGTGAAATCCATGTCCCGGCCTCCTGAAGGACCCTCATCATGCATAGGCCTCTTGCCTTTGTCCTGGATCTATACCTGTGCTGAAGAAGAAGGCGAGACCCCTTCCACATCATGTGGAGATAATACTCGCTCTGCTGATGGAGTCAACGAGAACCCTTCCACCCCGGGTGGAGATAGTACTCGTCGTGTAGATGCAAATAAGGCCCTATGGCCTCGCTGGTATGTCACATACAATGGAGCACTTATATCTCGGTCTCAAGAATGTCTGGCTGGTGTGAAGGCTCTCCTCATCATGAACTATCTCGGGAAGCGGCTGTGATGCTGTGAAGAAGTCACGGGAGATGAAATCCTCCCAAGTAATGCCCTGCTGTGTCAACTGATGTACCACTATGATTTTGATCAGCGCGTAATGATATATACTTCCTATGCTGCTGTGTTGGGGTCTTCCTTTGTACTAAAACCACCATCCTCTCTATGTTGCGACACATGAAATATGGAATGTTCGTCATACGTACCCTCGTGAAATGCATCAACAAACGGACATGGTACGCATAGAGACGCGAGAATCTGCCCTCACAACTGAAATTGATGAGTTTCATCAATGGTGTAAACTCATCCCTCAGGAATCTCAAAGGAAAAACCGTGCTCAGGTGTCTCATATGCCCAGGTTTAATGTATGGCTCATATGTAGAATTTTTCTAACTGCTGGCGTTTGTTCCATTCCTCTCCTACATTTGGTATTCTGGTGGCCTGAGCAATAGTCTCTGGTGACAAAGTGAAATTTACTCCGGCGAGGTTTACATGGCCATCATGTAAATATAGAACAAATAGACAAACTATTTCACAATGATGCTGGGTTTGTGAGATCATCTCACAGTATTGGAAACATGACCGACGCTGAAAACAATCCATTGCAAGCGGGCAAGCCTGCAATTGAGCCAAAGAAGTAGGCTCCTCCCTGACATGTTGACCACTTTTGCCACTTTTGTGAGGCCTCCGTGGCACATTACCCTCAGCTGTAGAATCACTTTCATACTCCTGTTCATAAACTGAATCCGTCTCTGACATGACTTTGAAAACAAGATGTCTGAAATATGTATGCTGATATATAAATTGCTCTGAATGAAACTGTGTGTGGAATTGAATGTGAACTGCTTTTTCCTCTAACAATGCTGTGACCAAGGGGAAAAACAAATGCACAAGGGAATATTAGGAAAGGGAAAACATTAGGGAATTAGGGACTTTGAAATAAAATGTAATTGGGTAAGGAAGGGAAAATGTATACATATGGAAACAAGGTTTAGGATTAGGGGTTTAGGGATCATATGATAAGATTATGAGGGGATTAATGAGGAAGTTTGATGAGTTACTTTGGGAATGGGGGACAACGGGAAGTGAGGAAAAGAGTAGACCTTGGTGACAACACTGTTTTCAAAACCCTAAGCAATGTTTTTTATTGGCAAAAGGGAGGTTTTTCAAAGTCTTGTTTCAATGGGCATGAGCCATGAACCCACCACATTCACCATAAAAAACTAAGCAAAAGCAATGGAGGCGAGCCTACCTGGAAAATTGATGTGAAGATTGGGTGATTTGATGAGTTTTCAAACCATTTTTGGGCTCCCAACTGTGTGCGCCGCACTCATCACCCAGTAGGTAGCGCGCTCCCAATGTGCCGCGCACATGCAAATTTACACTGGCCAATGGAGCCCAGTGCGCTGCGCGCACCCAATGCGTCGCGTGCCTTTCTGTATGGGTCGCGTGCACCCTCAAGCTTGTCAATCCACTCTTCAAACGTGTCTTCTGCCCTCCACTTCAAAAATTCGACTTTTGCCTTGTGAAATGGTGGAAATGAATGATCTTCCATGATTTATATGTGAGGAAAATATCTCACCAAATCAGATTTGATTTTAATAACCCACTTTCATAATGTTTGGCATTTTGACATTCTTTCAGGATTAATAGACTTTTGCTTTTTGGTTTCCCTTTTAAATTTGGATGAACTAATGATTTTCTTTGATACTTTTTGCAGGGATCACTGTGATATGATTTGGCAAAGGAGACCAGGGTTGCGCCTGGACAATTCAAGGACTGAAATTTTTGAAAATTTATTACAAAAATGAAATGTCGACTTATCTTCAAAACAGAGTTTTGAAGAGAAGTCATAATCTATCCGTATAACAATAAAAATATTTGAGATAACAACCTATCGAGGACCTCCCTCTAGCCTGCTGGCTTTATTAGAGTTTACAAAAACCAAATTGACTTAACCTTAGACCTAATGACCGAGAACACTTGTCATGACGTAGAAATTGAAGCAGGGCTGCAAATGACTGTTTCAAGACTTTGATTTTTTTTTATAAATGGACCCGAGCCAACAGTGCCAAGCATGAGGGGAATGAGTAACACAAACCTTTCTGTCAGATTTATGGCATGCTCCTAACGAGTGCAAATGATCGAAACTGATGGGACACCTAAACATGAAGTGAAAAAAAGAGTTTTGATCTCTAACGGAGGGATAACTAGACCGACTCTAACACAGATCTTGCATTTAGTTAGATGATACTTTATGTTATGATTAGTTAGATGAATCTAATAAAATCTCATATTTACTGGAAAGCAACTAAATTCATAAAGTGGCAAGAAGATTTGAAGAGAAAAAGGGTTGCAATGTACGTGCTGGTAAATTAGATGTTCGGTAAAGTAGGCCTACTGCATAAAGTAGCAACCAAGTGCATGAAAATCAAGTGTTTACCAAATCTGAGTTGGTGGCAACCAAGTGCATGAAAAACAAGTGTTTATCAAATCTAAGTCAGTGGCAACTACGTGCATGAAAAACAAGGGTTTGTCAAATACGAGGCGGTGGCAACCATTTCTGAGGTGTTGATAACCATTTCCATTTCCAAGGAGGTGGAGCACACCTTCAATTGGTCAATTGTTCGAACCTTCTAGTTGGATAGATGGGTAAAATTGGCCACCTAAACCGAGATGAGCCAAATGGAAGAACACGCCGATTTTTGAACCCTTCACCAGGTATTATATTAAGCTTACCAATGATTTATTTGAATCGTTTGATAGCAATAGTGCTAGGGTTCAAGGGCTGCTATTTCAAGTAACAGAAGAAAGCATCTCTGAGGCAATGAGAACACCATCTGAGGGGCAAAGATGGTTTAGGAGATAAATGGTGCAAGGAGTAAATTTAAATTATTTCTTGAAGGACAACAACCATGATCCTCACTGGAACATTGGGGTGCAAACAAATATTTTAAAGATAGAATGTATTGAGTATATGAGAAAGATTCAGCTTTATCTGACATGTGATGGTATCTTTTCAAAAAATTTCTTATACCATGTGCGATTTCTTGTACATTTGGCTGATTTTAACAAGATGAACCTGCCCTTTTACCTTCATCAAAGCTTGGTTAAGATTGTGGCCTCTGCAAGAAAAAGGAGGGTTTGATGCCCACATGATGTATACCACCATATTTTTTTCAAGATGCTATACACCCATGAAATGAATAAGAAAGCAAAACATCTGAGGAGGACATTGGGGCACCCCTTTTCCATAAGGCACATGAAGAAGAAAAATGTTTATATACAGGCTGAGAGAAGTCAACAAGTTGCTGGACAAACAAGAAAAAAACCTAATAGGAGACAAAACCCTAGGGTTTCTAGGTTTTATAGAAGAATGACTAGAGGACACCCGTCAGAAGTCCAAGAGACTAAGGAAGATGAGACCATGGAGGAAGGCCAAAATAAGGGTGAATATCCTATATAACCTGACCCTAGAATATATTAGGCAAGGAGGCCAAGAACCAGACCATGAACAAACTAAAGTTGGGGTTTAAAGCTAAACTGAATCCCAAGCTTAAGGAGCATATTTTCATTGAAGGTGAAAAGGAAGACAAGCTTGCTAAAGATAAGGAGGGGATGTTAGCAGAATCAATGCCACAAGCTCCAACAGCTGGAAAGACCCCAGGGAAGAAAAGAAAAAGAGCTCTAATAGCTTAAAAGGCCCCATAGAAGAAAAGAAAAAGAGATCTGGTAGCTAAGAAGACCCTAAAGAAGAAAATAAAAAGAGTAAGAGCCACAAGAGAAATCACAAAACTAGACAAGCTAACAATCCTTGCAGAGGCAGCATAAGCCATTGCAAGCTAGGGTTTTTTGTCAATAAGGATAGACTTTGTTTAGTAAATTGTATCATGAAAATATTGTAATATTATATGGTTTCTTTCCTGAATATTATGTATCTTAAAGTTTTGTACATTTTGATATATAATGTATGAAAAAAGAAGGACAAAGGCTTCAAAACTGTTTGGGAAAAAACTTTTGTGTATTGTGGGATTTTCAACATCAATATAGTTTCATCTTTGCTCTAAGCAATTTTCCATCTAGAGGTTACAAAAATCACTATGTGGTGCTATGTTTTTTTTTAGACCAATATGCTATTCTTCTATTACATCATGATTTTTACAATCTGTACAAAGAAGCAAATATTTGTCTTGCGTCTGGCATAGTTTTGAAGGATTTTCAAATCTTATTAGAATATACTTGTAATGAACTTGGGGAAGGATTTGGCAAGTGAATTTGAACTTAGATTTGGATCATGTAATGTTTCAGGTAAGGTAGTTAATACTAAGGATAAGGAAACAACTATGGTTGCATCCATAGTTCATGTACAATTAGACTAGTGGAAGGGCCTTGCGTACTTTAACATATTGCAAATGAATGACTTTAAAGTTATTCTTGTCTAGGAATTCCTAGGGAGAATTTAGTTAGTTATCATGTCATTTGCAAACAAGTTAGTGGATACTGTAGATATTGTAAATGATCACTCTTTATTAGCCCTCTACTCTAAATTAATCCATATATCTATATAAGTCCTTCCTATATGTCATTTTTCTCTTAGTGTTGGTGAGGGGTGATGCAACTCACTTGAAGCATTAGACTCAAAATGACATTAAGACATGGTTACCTAGAAGCACGTTATTAACCCTTTAACTTCAATAAATATATTTTTCCAAGGTAAAAACTATAACTTTTCACTGACAACTCAATATCACCATTTTATAGCATTGCTGTAGGCACTGGAAAATGATTTTCTAGTGCTTAGAGGAGCACTGGAAAATGATTTTCCAGTGTCTACAAGAGCGCTAGAAAATAATTTTCCAGTGCCCACAACAATAATTTTCCACATTTGTTGGATGCAATATAGTTTAACTATAACATGTTGAAGAGTTATGGAGTGGGTTATAGTTGAAAAATGTTGTATGGAAGGACAAATTAGAGATGACTCACAAATATTGGAAGCACTTCTTGCGGATTTAGATAGAATACCTTTTGGGACACAATAAATATAAGTCCAATAAGTATTAATACTTTCTAGAGCATAATTAATGAGTACCAGAAGACCACCCTTAATGGGTACCAAACATTTTATCAAATCTTTGGGACTTCATAACCATTTTCAATAGATATCGCTTGAGAATATCATAAAAATCCAAAATCACCTCTATTGACAGGCCACTAGGACCAGAGGTTCTACCCTTTTCCATAGAGGATAGGGAATTTAGAGTCTCCTCCTCCAAAACTTCAACTTAGAAATACTTATTCATTTCATTTGTTATAAACCTTGGAAATAGGAAAGTACCCGGAGAATCTCTTGAATGGGACAACCTTAAGGTTCATTGAAAAGAGATTTGAAGAGTTTGACATCAAATTTCCCTTTTTCCTTGAAGTATTTGACCACTTCTTCTTCTTGATTTCTTATAACCTAGATAATATTAAAGTTTTTATGGTAATTTATGAGCATATGAATGAATTTTTTGTTATTGTCCCCCTCCTAGATCAAAACGACCCAAATTTTTAGATTCCAGGAAATTTCCTCTTTGTAAAGTGGATCATGTTGGGCCACTTCCAAAGATATCAGTGTGTAAATATCTTCACTAAAAAGAAACTAAATTGATTTTCCTCATAAGATTGATTTAAGTTTGTCTTTAGAGATGCTTGAGATTTTTCCTTGAAAACAAAGAGTCATTCTTTCATTTTCCTTTTCACCATTGATATTTCCTTTACAAATTGCTACATATATGAAGCATATTCTTGTTGAATAAGAGCTACCTAGTTGCCTTGATCAATCGTAAAAAGTCTTCTTCCTGGAGCCAAGCATGGTTAAATTCAATGGGGGACCTCAAGATATTATCTTCTAACTACATTTGAAAAAATATGCTTAGGTGGTTAAAGATCCCTCCCAGAGATAGCCAATACGTCATTAGGAGGGAGTTCCCCACCAAAGAATCTAAAATTAAGAGTTGGTCAATCCTCTTCAATATAGTTAATTAATTCCTCTTGAAATTCCTCCAAGTGGTCTTTAGCTTGTTGGCTCTATATTTGATCACTTTTAGCTATTAAAATATGGATAAATAACTCCTCTAAAGGGTCTTGTATAGGATGAATCCACCACACCTCTAACAACGAAAACACGAGATTCAAATTTATACTTACAATATTGGAAACATTATAAAAAACCTTGGAATATGCCAATGGTTCTTAATGGGATCTTATTTTTGAATAAGGGACATAAATATTTAAGACTTTGGTTCGAATGTTAAATTCCTTTACCACAAAAGCAACAGGAATGGTTGAGTTAAGAGTCGAAGAATATCTAGATTTAAAATCTGAACTCTATATAGTCAGTAAGCCACCAGATAAGCTAGTTACATCGAGGGTGTAGAATGAATAGTTATTTAGCTAGAGCTCAGAAGCATCACTATCTTTTTTCACAATGTCACCGTCTGTTGAATGATTACAATCCTTGGTTTATGGGGTCAAATGAGCTGCTTGATGGCATTTAATTTGGAGGCAATGTTTACTTCATGAGTGTTGAAGGATAGGCACATCATGCGAAACCCTTGATAAGGGATTTACCTATCCAAGGGTCCTTTAGTTAATGGATTGCTTACCATGCTTGATGTCAATCATAAACTTCCATTGAGATTTTGAGAGATGAGATTTCCTTCTAACTTGGGGAGTTGGGAGAGAGTCCAAAACTAGACCCCCTTCCAAAGACACAAATTGATTTTTCTCTATGATCGAAGCCAAAAAGGGCAGGGATTGCCATACAAGACGAAGGCTCCTGAGAGGGGATAATGCAAGGGGTCAGAAGGGGATCAATTAAAACAACATAATTTTTTTTATCATTTGGAAACGTTACATTCCAACACAATAACCTTAGAACCATTTGAATATTTTAAAGGAGACAACAAAGAAGGCTTGAAAGGATTACCAAGAAAAAATTTATTGACCCTTCAACTTCAATAATAATGTCTTTTCAAGGTAAGAAAACTATAACTTCACACTAACACTTCAATATCACCATTTTCTAGCATTACTATAGGCGTTGGGAAATGATTTTCCAACACCTACAATAACGCTCGAAAATCATTTTCTAGCACCTACAACAATCATTTTCCATATTTCTTGGATGTAATCTAGTTTAGCTATAACATTTTGAAGAGTTCTGCAATGGGTTATAGTTCATTTGTGTTGTAAAATGGATAGCAATTGTTGTAAATCCTCATAGTTTTTTAACCATACTATGACATGAAACCATCAACCTTAAGGTGCATGGAGGGATGGAAGGAAAAAGTGGAGATGATTCACATTTAGTTGAAAAATGCTATAGAAAGGATGAAATATTAGGTAGATCATGATAAAATGGAGGTAGAGTTTTTAGCTGGGGACTTGGTCTTCTTTAAGTTGGGTAGTGAGAACCTCAAGCCACTAAGTGACATGTCAAGTGACCTGGTGACTATGGATTAATGTTTCAGTTCCCTGAGTGCCTGCCAGTGGGTTATTTGTTCACAATACTCAGAAATCTCTGTTTATATGGTAGATAGTTGAGATATTTTCCATCATTCAAGCACATTTTAGAGTTGTTCCAAGGTTGATCATTCAAATCTTTGAGATATTTTCCATCATTCAAGCACATTCTAGAGTTGTTCCAAGGTTGATCATTCAAATCTACATGGCATTTATTTATGAATACATTCCCAAACAAATTTAGAGCTTAGAGAATTTTCTATGTCCATTATATAGAGTTCTCTTATTCCATACATTCTAACAAATAGAGAAGAGTCATCTCCCCTTTGTGCTATTTCCTTGCAAGACAAAGTGTGATTTTTTTGAACATGATGTGAGGGAGTTGGGTTCATTGATTTTTTTCTTTTAAATTTTCATTGGGACAATAGGTTTCATAATATGTTTCCTTATTTTTTGCAGATTGTGAGACAAAATGGAAAATAAATGGAAGGCTATAATGGGCCTTGAGGTGCAAGACCGTAAAGAGAAAGTCATATTTTCTGGTAAATATTTAGTTTGGTTTGAAATATCTAAGGCCAGCATGAATATTGATCATGTTGGGTGTGTGTTATATTCTTTCCACAACTAGCTCCATGTGCAGGGGGAGGGGGGTAGTAGCCCCCCTTTATAGGGTTCGGGACAACGCCCCGGGGAAATTTTTTTGGACCCTATATTATGTGGGTGGACCTACCTATGATTTTGTGCGAGGTTTTCACACATGGTTTTGGGCATGATGGTTTTCTGCCCATGGTATTTTGTAGATCCGGTAAAGGGAACTATGGTTATGTTCTAATATAGGGTTAATGGATTTGGGTTTATGGATGCTTTAACATGTATGTATAATATATATATATATATATATATATATTGTAACATTGAAAGGAATACAATGAAGAATCAATTTCCGTAGTCCCAGTTTTGGGATCCAGGGGAAAATCTCTGTGTATATCTATTTTATGCTTTATGCTCTCACCATTGTTTATTTTCTGTTTTTAGAATTCATATGCAGGTAATTTCTGTACGGGGTTAAAACCTACAGATAGAGAAAATTCCTCTACAAAGAGTTGATGAATTCATTAAAGGAGAGGAAATGAATCCAGAGGCTCCATGTACCTTTTCCCGATGAAAAACCAAAACTTCAGGCTTAACCGTAGATCCAAGCTTAAGGGGTAGTATTTCCTTGCAATGGGAACTGTAAGTATTTTAGAAATGCCATTTTTAGATGTTGGTATTAATAGTGCTTTATTATTTGTAATATGTTTTGATGTCTTAAATTTTTTTATGTAGTTATGCTTGCTCATATGGTTCAAAGGACAATAGAGAAAAATGTAGAACCAAACAAAAGAAGTCATTTGTCAAGAGGAGGGGATGCCAATGCCATTTTATTGTAAAGGTTATGGTTCAAACCCCCGATATAGCAATAATAACATACAACATGTATGACCATGAAGATGGGGAAGGATGACCCTCTCATGGAAAAAATGACATTTCAGGTGATGCTAGGTCTCTGCATCAGCCAAGGTTTTCAAAGAACACAATTTCTTATGTCGAAAGTTGTTTTTTTTCTAAAAGTGCCAATTGAATTAGTTTGTAAAATGCATATTAAAAAATATGTTGACGTAGATGCCACATATCAGGATAGGGATTTTTCCTATGCAAAAAAGATGTCGCAAACATCTATAATCATTTGACAAAAGGAAATTACCAACTTCTTAAGAAAACGAAATGAGTGTGAATCTTTCGCATGAGAAACATCAAAATGATTTCTTCTTTTACCAAAAGATGAATGGTTAAAATGTCCCTTTTATAGCTAGAATACAAACAAAATGGATGCTGGACACTATGATTAAGCTATCCCATAATAGCTTAATAAGCACAGATTCAACATTCAACACAAATAAATATGGGGTTAGTATTTTTGTAATGATTCATTTAGTGAAATCATTTTTATTGTAATGATTCAATATGGTCAATGTTGTAAAATTAACTTTGGTTTTTTTAATATGACAATATCAGCTGTACAAACTCATGGTATTTGATGAGCAACAAAGTAGGGTTCCTGTTGTATGGGTGGTGATGTCACGTAGTACATCACATGATATATCACTGTGGTTGGGGCACCTAATGCATAGGTGTTATCAACTTCGTCATGATTAGAAGGTAATTGCTTTTATGGTTGATGATGCATTGGATGAAATTATTGCTTTGATGTAACCTCAATATTATTATTTGACATTGCAACTTGTATTCAATCTAAATATTTCTCACTTAAAATGAATTAAATATGGGAGGAGCATCACTAGGTGTGAAGGAATATTGTGTGTTTGGAATGTAAGGAGGGCATGGCTCAAAAATGTTAATAGGTTAGCCAGTAGTCTAGAAAAAGGAAAATAGATATTCAATGAACTAGGCCATGTCATGGAAAATTGTTTGAATGATGAAGTAACCACTGCAATAAATAGATTTTTCACCAAATTTGCATCTGAGGTGAAGTTTTTGGACTATTTCTGCAAGAATTGGATTGCCGGTGATAAGTTTAGTAAGTGCACATACTCTTTCTTCTGTTTATACTTTTTTGTTTTGTTTTGTTTCGTAAAGATAATTTATATTTACTAATTGAGTTTGTGCATTTAGGGATGTGGGTAAAAGGCTGCCAGGATTTTCCTCATGCAAATTAGGAGACAAATAATGCTATGGAATCATACCATTGTTATCTCAATATTGCCTTTCTATCTGATCATATAAACAACTGTTCTCGTAGGATGGAATGGATATTTTATAATCTCCTCACAAATGTTGAACCGTGTTACCAATTCAAGGAAATTTTGAAAAAATAAGGATATTTTAACAACCACAAGAAAGAGAAGCAACTTGAATCGTCAATAGAAAAGCTATAATAATTTCAGATAATGATTGCAGTCCTCATGAGAGCATATCTCATGCTTATTGGGTGAGGAGTCAAAGTACAAATGATATTTGATATATTATCACTTGGCATTGCACAAATTTTTTCACTTGTGATTGCCCAAGGTCTATTCATGGCAACATTAACAAGCATGCCATAAAAGTAGGTTGGTTGTATTCCCCTACAATGAATTCATATGCTTTATTGGATCATGATGCCACACCCAATACATTCTATGCCCTTACTAATATAGCTTTGGAGGAGCCAAACCTCAATACAAATGTTGAGACAACTATAATGATTGATAATAATGTAGATCCAGATGTCAAAGAACTTCAGTTGAATAAAGAGGATTTGTTTGGATACATAAACTTGTTGAGGAATAACCCTCCTGCTACTTCGAGCAAGACAAAACAATTGATAGGTTTGTTTACAAAAATGTTGGATGATGCCATTAATCTTCATGTTATGGACTATGACTTCACCCTTGGGTTGGGTGCTTATGAGTCATCTTTGAAGAGAAAGAAAAGTTTCCTTAGCGCTAAAAAGAAAAAAAAAGAGGAAAACAAAGTGGCAGAATAGAAATTGATTTGAATGTCCCTGCATCCAGTTATGAACCATTTTAGTTTCAACATCTCAATAAGCGAGGCCATCCTCGTTCCAACAATGCATCCTCTATTGACCCGAGTAAATTCCATAAAATGACGAGATCAACATGTTTAGATTAGTTTATACAGAAATAACCATTTCTTAATGAAGTAGTGTGTAAATGTTTGCAGTGGCGCAACATCCCACTAGTGCATTTTCTCCTATGGATCATCCTCCACTGGAGCATGCTTCATTGGTGGACAACTATCCAATTGGCGATTTGTTAGGTTTGCTACTATATCTTCCCTCTTAATTTTCTCTTAAATGTGTGTAATGGATGTTATTGATGTTGTTAATGTAGTGTCTGAATGTTTACATAAGTGAATTTCTGTATTACTTTACATGCCTGCAATAGCTTTATTTTTCATGTGATTCCAAATTCTCATCTTGGAAGCATTGTTCCTAGTATAATATTGACATGCATATAAACTTGTGACGTATCTCAACAATTGGTTATGTTGCATAGGTCATTTTCCCGACAGACAAACAACATTCCAAAGAGAAAGGTTTGGAAATCCAAACAAATGATTTGTAGCCAACTTATACAAAAGCATTCATGTATTCTGATTCCTAGTTCGAGAGCTCAACATGGAATACACATAATTTTGTCAATAGGGATAAACTTTGTTTAGAAAATTGTATCATAAAAGGTTGTAGTATTTATGGTTTCTTTCCTAGATATTATGGATCTTAAAGTTTTGTACATATTAATATATAATGTATGAAAAAAAAGGACAAAGGCTTCAAAACTCTTCGGGGAAAAACCCGTGTGTAATGTGGTATTTTCAAGATCAATATAGTTTCCTCTCTACAAAAGTTTGGGTTTCAAAGATTCATGTGTTACTGATTATTTTTTGTCTTTCCTCCTACAATTTTTTCAACCTTGAAATTCCAAAAACGATCAAGTTTGTTGAATTCTAATTGTGTGGGATATGAAATTCTACTTTTTCCATATGAAGTCTAGCCATGTTGGAACCTCCCAAAGTTCACGAAACAATAAATGGTAATGCTAAAAATTTAAGTAAAAGTTGAAAAAATCATCATAGCTCAGTCCCCTATGTATATTTTGCCTTAAAGGGTCATTGGCATGGATTGGACAATATTTTCCCATGGGTCCCAGACTGCTCATGGGAAATTGTGTGGGCTCAGGAACTTTCCAAATAAGTGCTAGAAATGTGAGTGGAAATGGTTGAAATGCCTTGGAAACACCTCTTTGTATCAAAGAACATTTTCATATTTGGAATTGTTGTAGGGTATTATTGATGGATTTTTGTAACTATTTCAACGTTTTAGAGGTTTTTGGTATAGGACATGGCCAAACTAGGTGTTTCTTGCAACTTAGGGTTTTACTCTTTGGTTTACCTTTAAAATATGGATTTAAAAATTGATATCACATTAGTCGTATTTCAATATTAACCAATTCAAAGTTAGCATAACTAGATCCAGATGGGAATGAGAATCCCAAAATTATGAACCTAATTGAAATCGGCCAAAAAATGATATAAAAACTGGTGGAATGAAAAAATACATGAAATGTTTTGTGAATGCTTAAAATGTAAACCCAAAGCCTTAGACACCAAATATACAAAGTCTGCTCCTGTAAGTGTGAAAATAGAAAAACGACACTGAAACATAATTTTTTAAAATAAATATAATTAAAGTTATGAAACATTAAGGTTTTGAGTGGCCTCCAGAATCCAAAAATAATTATACTATAATAAAACATAATAATCTGAGTCTCTTGAATTGGGGCCATGCATTCGATGTAGTTGCACAACCCATATTTCACCTGTCCATGTTAGGCCCCTGTACTACTAGTGTAACCCCTTATTGTTATTAGTACAACCCCCTTATTATATTGATGTACCCATGTAGTGCCCACATATTGTTACTATTGTGCCCCATAGAAGCCCACTATTGTTATTATTTGTGCCCTTAAATTATTATTGTTATGTCGGCTCTGATTATTTATGACCGCTTAGACTCCTATATATAGAAAGGAGGTCTTGTTCATTTGTATCATCCAATTAATTGTTCATTTATGTAATGTAAAGGAGGTTGCACCCTCGAAGAGGTTGAATTCTAAGGCGTTGATCTATCTTTTCTATCTTTTTGTGAGTTGGTTTCATAACATTTGGTATCAAAGCTTTGGATTCTAGGGTTTTGCTGCTCCAAATAGGTCATCATGGCATTTTTGATATAACGTTTTTTCTGCGACGTTTCAGAAGCTAAAAAAAAAAATCCATTTTAGAAGACATCGCGCTGAACCTCGGGTCCGAATTTCAGAGCTTTTCGCGCTATATTCGCGGAGATATGATCTGAGGAAGTTGGTCTTTTTGCAGACTCCTGAATTACATTCCAAACAGGTGACCTGGGGAAAATCGTCATAACTTTCTCTCTGAGCATTGGATTGAAATTTTGTAAGATGGTATAGAAAGAGGATGGACTAAAGTTTCTTGTATATATTTTTCAGAGCCAAAGGTCGAAATAGTGACTTGTGGCACGTCGTACAAGTTCACTCTACTAAACTAGTCTATAATCAAGTCATTGTGGGAGATTTCACATAACTCTTCCTTGGAGAATCCAATTTGGATAAGATTGGTGGCATTGGAAAGAGGATGCAGAGGGCTACTGCAAATCACAATTTCAGAACTTAAAGATCCGAAAGTACAAAGTTACAATCGTTTCAAGATCGAGCTCCTAAAATCAAGAAAAAGCAAGATGAGGAAGTTTGATGGCAAGGATCCAGTAAATTGGATATTTCAGATGGACCAATATTTTTATCTACATGGTGTACCACTGTTACAAAAGGTATGTATTGCATCTTCATATTTAGAACCGGATCAATTT
>APFE031209103.1:36651-53455 GCA_000404065.3 Pinus taeda
TTAGAAGAACAAAAAAAAATGGTCCAATATTTGGTTATGACTTTGACATCATCTATAGAAAAGGGAAGCAAAATTTTGTTGCAGATGCACTCTCAAGAAAGGATGAGGATGTGGAAGCATTATTTTGTGCTATTTCTATTATCCATCCAGATTAGATAAATGAAGCAAGGGATGAATGGAAGAAGGACAAGAAGTATGGAAACTCATTCAAAAGTTTCAAAAGTTGCAGAAGATCCCTATTCAAACAATATTGCCAAAACTTGAAGAGCAAGGAAAAATCATTTTGGAACCTGGAGAAATCACAGAAACAAGAATGCGATAGCTACAAAATCGATCAATTTTAGAGTATCTCATCAAGTGGAAGAACTTACCCGTTGAAGATTCCACACGGGAGGACAAGAATTTTATACAGAAGCATGAAGAACTACTCAAGTGTTGAGGACAACACTTTTTGAAGGAGAAGGGCATGTTAGGGCCCTATACTACTAGTGTAAACCATTATTGTTATTAGTACAACCCCCTTATTATATTGATGTACCCATGTAGTGCCCATATTGTTACTATTGTGTCCCAGAGAAGCCCACTATTGCTATTATTGTGCCATTACATTATTATTTTTATGTCGGCTCTGATTATATTAGGACCCCTTAGACTCCTATATATAGAAAGGAGTTCTTGTCATTTGTATCGTCCAATAATTGTTCATTTATGTAATGTAAAAGAGGTTGCCCCCACGAAGAGGCTGAATTCTAAGGCGTTGATCTATCTTTTTGTGAGTTGGTTTCATAACACTCCATTTGCTTTAAATTACTTTGTGTAATGTTACCTTTAGGTTTAGGTATTACTTAGCTCCATGTATAGTTTGATGGAGTACTTAGTTCCATCTGTCATCTGCGATTCACTAAGCAGGGGTATACGTTTTATATCTATGTATGCTTCCTTTGCTTTTCATTTGCTCATAAATAATTGGCTAAGTGATTTTGACAATTTCATTTTCTCTAATCCAAAAAGGGATCTCATGAACTTTGCCATAGATATCTTTCCCTTCAAGGCTTGAAGGCCGAGGATTTGAATTACAAAACTTTGAAGCTTGGGGAAATGGGAACCATATTGTTTTCATCAATAAGTAGCCATAAGAAAAAGTTAGAATGATAAATAATACATTGCAAAATTATAATTTTAAATTCTAGAATCAAGAATAATGAAATCCTTAACTTCAAAAATTAAAATACTTCTTTGGTTGGATTTTGTCGTTTTGTCAAATAACCATGTCTTTACAAAAAGTACCAACATTTTCATTGTAATCTTGATTTTGTAGGATTAGGGACCATGCGCTCTATGAAATTGATTAATCCATCCTTTACCATGTGATCTAAAATTCTACTAAAATATTTTTGCAAAATGATACTTTGGGTTTAAGAAATGTCTAATTGCATGCAAATATCGATGGAGTTTCTTGTTCGATCTATTCTCAATAATTTTGCAAACAAGAATATACTTTTTTTTTTACTCATTGATAATACTTATTGTCTTGCTGACATGATCCATGACCTTACAAATCTAAGTTTATAACTCGTTTCACGTTTATCCCCATCCATCATTTGCAAGAAACAACAGGACACTAACCGGTCTTGATGATCTCTTCTACTTTAGTCCAAAATTCAATTTCAAAAGCTAAGTGAGACATCTCAAGCCCTTTAGGCTTGCAATTCCAATAATATGCATCCCATTCATCGCCACAATTATATTTCTTAAGTTGTCCATTTATGCAATAAGAGGTTGCAACACAAGGAAGTTTATTTCAAAGAGAGTAATACTTGGTCGAACAAGCTCCTTGCTCTTGGTTCTTTTCCTCATTAAGATTAAGGACACATATGATTATATATAAGTTTTGTTATGGTTTTGGTTTGATCCATGTGATTTTAAGCCATATTTCTTACAATTTTCAAATGCCAAGGAAACATAACACATTGCAATGTGCAAATTGAGACTAAACCTCGATTGTGAGGCTCAATATGTACTTCATACATAAAATTTCTAAATTGAAAAATTGAAGGTAAGACTACCACTATACACTATGGATAAAATTTTGGATTGTCAACTTGAAGGTGAGTATAAGTCTGTATTTGATAGATAAAATTATGTTCACAAACTGAAATAGTTGTGCAAAATTTAAAAATAAGGTTTAAATGTATAACGTAATCTCCACATTCTGTTCAATTTTATGGATCTAAAATTCATTGGATTTATTTTTTCAATATTGTTTTCTTACTTATAATTTAAGCATAATTTTCCAATTACAATGACAAACATGAAAGAGGGCGATGGAGGTTGCCGGGTGTTGTGTTTTAACTCACAAATATAGAACATTTTCACATTAATGTTAACATTTTTAGACCCCTCGACTAATTTATTCTTTAAATCTAGACAAAATTGCCTCAATGCATTAGAAATTCCAAATCACTAACATGGTAAAATAACACAAAATAAACTATTTATAACCTCAACAACATTCAATTATTTATTCACAAACCATGCAAATATTACATTTCTCCATATACATGGAATATATCACTTTTGTCCATATACTTGTGACCCACACAAGAGAACTCAATCTTTGCATGTTATGGGAAAAAGTACATTAATGAGTTCCTCTTTAATAGAAGAACCATGCCATGAGCACTCCCACAAAAATGACAACAAACACACATTCCCATAACAACGACCGATGTTGCTTCTGCTCAATGACTTCTGGTTTAATAGATCATGATCCTATGTCATCATTTAGAGCTCCACATAGTAGTTGAGTGGACATTCTTTTTATATCTGCATGGTATTTTATGTTAAAATATTGAAATTTATAACTCCAACTTTTGGCTTCCTTGTAAAACAGTTTGAGATTGTCCTTTCGAACTTGATATGTGCCTTTGATCTGGTTTCAAATTAACTCTTAATTTGTGAGTATGGTGCTGTCATTGACATCAATATTTGTTGCCTCTTTCAACCCTTCCAAAAGGGAAATGTAGTATGCCTCATTATTTGTAGTCTTTCCCCGCACTTCTTTCTTTCTATGCAACACATGTTTCATTGCACTATTGTAAAGAACAAATTGAACGAATACTCGTCCCAGATTAGGATAACAGGAGACCTCAATGCAACACATGATCCAATTTTGAACCATTTTTATGGTTACAATAGCTGAAAAATAAGATAATAATAACATGATGTTAGAATTAGGCCTTTAAATTTTAACATTAAGCAAACTGTAGTGCCAATAATAAATGAGGATACAAAAGAGAAAAACATACAATAAAATTACTAGTCATTCATAAGTGGCACTAAGGCTAGGGTAATAACATAAGAAAATTTGTAATGGTAATTGATCGTGCATAAAATAAATTAGACACAATCCAAAAAATGCAAGTTATATGATATATGAAAATATTTTGGTTCAATGCATGCTATGTAAAGTAGGGAAATAGATATTTTTCCTTTTCCAAACAATGAAAGAAACCTTACACTTTCTCAATGGAGTGGGCTAGTGTAGGGAAGGAGCAGGTTCATTAGCTCAGAATACATCTCGTTCAACATGAGCTTCCTCCAAGCCTCATGATGTGATTGCCGATGCATGGGAGGCTTTATGGAGATCACTAGTTTAATTTCGAAGGAAAGCTCGTTGGAACTATTGCTGCTTTGGACCCTACAAAGGATGCACTAAACTATAATCAATTATCATTCTTCTTGAAATCCATTATATTCCACTCGTTGCTGTATTTCAGTTCTAGCTTGGAAGAATAAAATATTTCATGACTTAGTCTACCACAAAGGTTCTTTGAAAAAGGCATGGATAGGCAGAGTTGCTCCCATAGATTTTGGATTTTGGTGGATTATTCTGTTGCGCGCGTATACAAAGTCTACTGGAGACAATTAGCAGATATGCCTAACTACCAGCATGGAACGAGGTTTATTTTCTCACTGTGCCTCTCTGAAGGCTTTGAAAGTTTTCCCACTCTCCTCTGTGCAAGTGAATACTGTATCGTTGATCGCAAGATGTTTATATTCTTCTCACCTTCAATATATTGGAGCTATCTTGTGAAATGTAGAATTTCTATTGGAAACTAGGGATGATTATATGCCACTGCTTTGTGAAATTTAAAACTAGTATTGAAAACCAACAACGATGATTAGTCATTGCTTATTGTTTTGGCATTCAATTCTCTGTCGCACTGTTTTCCTTATAATAGTCTTTTCTAGATTACTTGCTGCGAGTTGTTTTCTTTTGTTAACTATACTACTTGGTTTTGAGTCATTTTGTCTCTAGGTTCAATATGATCCCTTTAACATCCATAATTTTTGTTATATAGATTTGGGAAAGCAACTTTGTTGAGCATTTCTGTTATCTCACAAAATAATATTGACCTTCAAATATTATAGTTTCTATTATACCTCCTTTGGAAATGAATTTGGTAAATAGTTTTGCTAACTTAACGAGATATCACATTATTTGCACGACATTTATGGTTATCCCATTGAAATTCAAGCCTTGTTCTTCATGGAACTAAGGTGTGCCCTGATACTCCTTAAACCAGAAGGTGGTGGAAAAGAGTTCATAGAGCGAATTGATAAAATGTTACATGAATTAAGTTATCACATGCTTAATTATTTTTTATTATACTTTTGAGTAGTTGAACAACATATATCGATACAAGACCAAGGAATATTTTCACACCGTTGCAAATAAATTCAATGTTATTCCTGATTCCATTATAGATTGGGTATTTGATTTCATGCCAATGAGAGAATGTTATTTTATTAGAAATGTTAGCCCAACTCAGATGGAATTTAGGTGGTATTGTTTGGGTAATTGTATTGATTTTTTCATCCTTGGCAACACCTAAACAGTCTACGAGAATAATGGATCTTATTGAAGAGTGGTGGGAAGATCTAGATGGAGAGATGCCTCTCAAGGTTTGATACCCTGCCTTAGAGGGTCATGAATGGAGAATAATAACACGTTGTGATCCAAAGAACACCAGATGGAGTTACCACAATGAAGGATCTTGGCGAGGTGAGAATATCCTAGACCATTTAAAATTTCTAGTGAGATTCAATACTAGTTTTACTACACTTGCAATAACACATATAGGAGAATATCTAAAAATAAAATCCAAACTACATGGTATTCCTACATGAAGAAATATTAAAGTGGAAAAATGGAAAACTGACAGAAAAAATGACAGCTGAAGGAATATTACCAGTTTCAAGCTTGGGAGCTGGGGAGTTTTCGGAGAGAAATTCTGCATGGAGCTGGACCTCGTCCATTCGCTTGTTGATAATGAAGAAGTGGAATGGAGCATGTCCGATTGGGGAAAGTTTAAGAAGCTCCATCCCTTGCACTTGTAAAATTCTAAATTGCGATGTTTTCAAACAGGAGGGCAACAATTAATGTGGAACAGGGCAGGGGAGGGGGCGTAGAGGGTGTGGGAAAGCGAGGAGCATGGCGAAGGGTGGTAGAGGAGGAGGAGGGGGTGTGGAGTGGGGCCAATCGAGTGACGAGAGGAGGAGGGGTCATCGGGATCAGAAGGGTCTCCGATGCTGGGGAGATGTCGCATCAATCCCCATTCCTTCCTTACAATAGCCCACTCCCTTTTATAATAGTGAATTTGGCCCTTTTTATTAATAATATTTTACCCCTCTTATTTACTTTAATAATATAAGTGCGAGTAATAATAGGATGGCACTACAGAGCCTCTCTATGGCGTTGACTAGGTTTTGGGCCTAACCGACCTTTTTCTTCTCTCCCCATACATTTTCTAGTGCTAATGGTGGTTGATTTATGGATTGTATCATTCCCCACTTTTGTTAGTTGCCGACATACTTTCAAAATGGGAAGAATTTCCCTCCTTTACTCATGTGCCCCACTGTCCATGGCGTATGGATCTAATTCCTCAGTCTCATATATGAGCTCTCTTTCAGCGGTTGGTTTCCACTTTCCCACTGTGATTTCTACCAGCATTGGGCTTTGTTCCTCTACCTCCTTGGTATCTAACCAGTCGTTTTCCTCTGTTGTGGCTGGTGTTATTGGTGTTTCCTCCTCTTCATCTATTACGGGCTCCCATTAGCCCCCTATAAAGTTGTTTCACGACATTGTTAAACCATTAGACAACAACCCTCCTTTTGGAATTAAAATATGCTCTTTAGCGAGGCTCCCATGATTGAGGTTTCCTTGGGGTAGGAAGCCTTAAGCAAAGCCAAGCTTTTCTCTAAGGTAAGTTTAATTTTCAAGTTTAATGGTCTATGGATGGAGCTTGTTAATCTTCACTCCTTGATTAACGAGCATTGTATGCCCCACATTTTAGCTGAGTTAAACATATACCCTCTCGCTAGAGGTTTTTTCATTATTGTTTTCAAAAACGCTGGCGATCAAGCACAAATTCTCGAAGATGGTCCTTGGTTTTGGGGATGTACAGGTGTTTCATTACAACCTTGGTTCCCGTCTTTCGATTCACTTTCTTCTTCAATCATGACTACCCCAGTTCACGTAAGGCTCCCTAATCTTCCTCTGCATTTGTGGAATATTGCATCTTTAACATCAATTAGAAATGCCTTAAACAAGTTATATTATAGTAGTGAAGATACCAGACTCTATTTAAAGCACACATATGCTCACATCTATGTGGAAATGGACTTCAACAAGGGCTTCCCTACTAAATTGAATCTTATTGGCCCTGAGTTATCCTAGGTCTAATCCTTGGACTATGAAAATGTTTCCTTTCACTGCAGAGTATACTATGAGATAGGCCATTCTCTAAAAACCTGTCACAATGCAAGGAAGTTAAAATCAAAATCCTCTTCTCGGAAATCAAAATGGTGGGCATGTGCAACTTTTGATCACTACTTAATATCTTTGGAGGATTCCCTCTTAGTTTCTCTTAAAGAGAGATGTGTACATAAGTGTTTAAAAATATTAGAGCCATCAGATGATATATCCAAAGACATGCTAGTTTCAATTGAAATTTGTGCGAAGGCACCTAGTGGTGAGGTGAATTTGGGCGTTGTGAAGGCACCACATATCTTTTTTTCTTCTTCGAAATTCCCTCAAAAGAAGCAAAAATCAACCTAATAACCTTTCTTCGTAGATAAAGGTAAAGGAGCTGCAACTTTAGTTGGGCTCATGCCTCCAATAGACAAAAACAAGAAAGTGATATTGTGGGCAGATCAGAAAAAGATAATCCTCCCTCCTCTGGAACATAAGGTGGAATCCAAAAGCTAAACTTCCTAAAATATGGGGGCCTCTGCAACATCAACAAAAAATGTGGCTTGGAACAACGTTAAAATAAATTCAAAAGATAATTCTCTAGGAAAGGTGAAATCCTAGGCAAAGCTTTTTTTTAAAGGAACGTGCTGTAAATTGGTCTGGATTTTAGGAATTTTTTTGAAAAGTTTTTAGTTGGAATGGATTTAATCGTCAAGTAGAATGTGGTCACCATGCAAGGTTTTAGGTTGTTCCTACGTGTTCTAACTTGAATCTTCAAAGAATTTTGGGGTAAATCTCTTTAGTCTCCTTAGAAAATTTCCCCTCTAGCTAGCCTAAAGGAGATAATTAGGCAAGAGAGAACACTACCTTCGTGCTCAATAAATCAGGGACATTACAGTCCTCCCTACCCAAAATTTCTTGACCTCAAGCAATTTAGAGTTTGTTTATCAATGTCAAGGTCCCAAAGGTGCCTGAAAAATGATTTCATACATAAGTATTATGTTGCCTTGCCCTATTAAATTCTTCAAGGCTCCAGACAACGGTGGAATAAGATTATTAGCATGTTCTAGTAGCAACGCTAGAACAAATTTTTTATTCAATACTTGTTGGTTGGTGGAAACTACACATTTTTCAGTATTGTAATTTCCATATTGCCTCACTTCATTTGCCTCAATTAATATTTCACCTTTGTCCCTTTTGAAGCATGTTAGGTTTGGAATCCATGATGTCAACCCTACAACATTCCATGAATTGTTTACAGTTTCAATTTAGTAATCACCTTTTGCTATGATTTCCAAAAAACTCAGATATATTATGTTCACCATGGTATCTAAAATATCATCTTGACAAGATGAAAAACCACCAGGGAACAAAACCAATGTGATCAATACCACAATAAAGTCCAACAACCTTGGCATAATAAGCATATTCATTTAAAGTACAAGAAAGTAGGTTTTCGGATCCAATGGAGCTTGCCATTAATTTTTTTTGATACAAATAACTATGCTCCTTTTGACGTGTAACTCTAGAAATCAGTATTTTAAACTCATTCACTACGGAATTTAATCCTTCATCCAAAAGTTTTAGCTTGTAACAAATATTCACAGTAGAAGATAAAGCTAAAGATGAACCTTCTGCCAAGGATACTGTAGAAATATCATCATAGGCAAAAGACTCTAAGTGTGAATGCTTTCCTTTCCAGGTGTTCACAAAAGGTATCCAAGATATTAAATGGTTTGTAATCTCAACCACCATGGTTAGACTTCCACTCTTCTATATAACAACAATAGAGGTTCCTAGACTAATGACAAGCCCCACAATACCCCAAACATTTTCCTCTAGATTGTCCTAGTGTTTACCAACATGTTTTGGCAGTTTGTTATAACATATATTACAATCAACTCCATTAAGAAGCTCATATTGGTAAAATATTTCAAGGTTTGAAAGTGTTTTTCCATCAAGATGAAGTAAACCTTTATAGATTTCAGAGGGATAAATCACTCCATTGCGAAGAAGATCATCATCTTGCTTCATTCTGTGAAATGTGCAACTAACCTGCCAATGGCACTTATAAAAATTCCATCAAATGTGGTAGACCATGGTGTAGAAAAATATTCCTTAAAGTAGAGCCTTGAGTGGAACAACTCAAGCACCATATAGGAATCTATGAAATTTGAGCCTAGATGAAGAGTAGTTGGCTCTAGTGCCCGAGGAACTAAAGAAATTGGTTGCGACGAATCCACATATAAATTATGTGATATGAATTTATCTTTTCTGAAACTTGACTCTTTGATATCTTCAACAACTCCAATAATTTTCTTCAGTGTGCGTGTGGCATGATCATATGTCATATCAAAAATTAGTACATAGTTAGGAGGGTCTGGAAGACAATATACAATAAGTGCAACTTGCTATATTACTGAAGTCTCCACATCTAATTTCTTTAGTGTTTTATGAGATATTTGTTCCAAAGTTTTCAAAGCCTCAAAAAGGAAGTAGGCTCTGAGAAGAACTGTTGGTCGATTGATAACCATATATCTCTAAAAATGACCCAAAGGTACTAGGCATGCCTTTGTTTAACATTGTTTCTAGTTCTAGAGTCTTAATACAATTGGGCTTCTAAATCACCTTAACATTCATTGTAAGATATTAATTAAAAGTATTGCAATGTCCCACTTTTCAATTGCGTAATCCCTAGATGGACCACAACCTTCCTATTCAAGTTTATATCTTCCCTTACCTCAATCGAAAATTGTAGTTTTGCTGTTAGGTAACATAATAGAAGGTGTATTATTAAAGTCATTAGTAAACCATGACATCAAATCATTTTTTTTTTGAGAATTCCAAGCCATTTCTACAACTATTTGTCATATATTTCTCTTCAACGGATGCAAACTCTTCAATTTTGATAACTAGATATTGGACTACACCTTCAACCATAGTATCTGCCTCTTCTATCTGAGTTAATCCCTTTACCATATCTTGAAACTTGACTTATCATTTACCTTTTGGTTCCGTTTAGATTATTTTCCAAAGCTTCCACTGCAATATCAACTACTTTTAAGGCTTCATCTAGATTTACCATAGATTTAATTTCCATTGTATGCACGATGGTTGTCTCATCTTTATTATAATATTCAAATGAATGTATTAGGTCTTTAGTTTTGCTTGTATCTTCAACTTTTGTCTTATCATCCTTAGATCTGTAATTATTTTTTCTCTTTGCTTCCCTTGGTAATACCCATGCTTCAATGAGTTCTATTACCCCCATGCAACATTTCTCTAATTCTTCAAATCTTTGAATTAATTCTTCTTGTTCTATAATTTTTCCTTGATACCCTTCGACTTCCCCCTTTTAATTCTGGTCCTGGAACCTTATTCCAGTATCACCTTGATTTAGACCCAAAAATAGCCAAAATTATGCTTTGATACCATTGTAAAGTACCAAAGCTAGGATTTTCCAATTTAATTAAACTATATATATATTATATATATATATATATATATATATATATATATAAATATATATATATATAGATATAGATTAAATTAATATATTATATATATATATATAAATATATATTGTTTGGTCAATTTAGTGTGTCCTAAATTGCTACATTAATTTGTCAATCCGGGATTCGTAAGCTGACAAAGTGTGGCACACTATATGTGCAAGATAACCTATTTCTTACTTTTGTCGTTTTTGATTTTTATTTTGTTTTGGGGGTTTTTATCTTGGTTTATGAAGTTCAAATTGCTAAGTTTCTAGAAGGAAAGTATGGTTATAAGTTTTAAGGCAATTATGTCCTTTGTAAAGATTACCAAAACTTATCACTTCAGAAAATAGACTATAGTGGAAAATAACACTTGAATAAAAAATTGAAAGGATGCTGCTAATTAAAACAAGTAATTCAGGAACTACTGATTATGAAACCATCATCTCTGCTGCTGTCTAAATTCAGAAAACTAACTTAACCTACTGCACTCAAGGAAATCAAAGATTGCAAAGAAAGTAAAACTAGAATCAAATTACATCATCGACATTTCAATCCATCGCCAGTAGTCTCGCTATGGCTTTCGGAGGTAATTGTAAATGAAATGAGCAATCCAATTATCTAATTGCAGAAAAGTAAACTAAAATTAAATCACAACATCCATATTTCAATCCCTTGCCAGTAGTCTTGCTATAGCTTTCGGAGGTAACTGTCAATGAAATGATTAATTCAATTATCTAATTATAGAAAAGGAAACTAAAATTAAATCACAACATCCATATTTCAGTCCCTCGCCAGTAGTCTCGCTATGGTTTTCAGAGATAACTGTCAATGAAATGAGTAATTCAATTATCTAATTAAAGAAAAGGAAACTAAAATCAATTCACAACATTCATATTTCAATCCATCGCCAGTAGTCTCGCTATGGCTTTCGGAGGTAACTGCCAATGAGATGAGCAAGTTGATTTTTAACTAATCAAAGCAAATTGAACAAAACTAAACTCAACAAAATAGAACTGGAATTAAAAGGAACTAGGAAAATAAAATCAACAGAGGATCAATTCCATATCACTAGTCATTATGAAATTTATATGCAAATGCCCGGGATGCCTACTCTATCTTGAAACCTTCACACACTCAGTGTTAAACAAAACTTATAAAATCATGAGCAAAAGTGACATGTTAGAAATATATACACACATGAATAATCATAAAACATATGCAATGAGAATAAAGAAACGACGCATAAAGACTATACAACAACGAAGGAAACGAAACCTCGGTGTGCAGGGGCCCTCTGCAACCTCGGCCAACAGGTTATCAACTCAGAATCACATTCACGTAGACATGGAAAATGGAGTCTTCATATATATATATATATATATCAAAACAGAGTTATAGCAATAAGCTAGTGTCACGACACAATGGTTCTTAACAACAAAAATTACATATCAAAAGCTAACTATCATGCGTATCAGGACGCGTTATTTATAACAAAGGTTTCATAACTGTATTTCTGGAAAACTACGTGAACAGAGGACACATGAAGAACAACCTCCACGGATTTAGCAACATGGTCACCGAGATTAGGCAATCTTATTAAAAACGGCTGTTGGATCCACATTGTGGTCAGCCTACAGGTGTCGCGTGCCTCCAAAAATCTGGAAACGGTCATGGAAGTCTTCACGTGCTTGAAACAGAGTCCTATTGTTGTAGGACTTCTCCTGTTTGACCACCGCTTGACCCTCGTTGACTACGACCTCCTTTGACGAATCCAGCTGGAACAATGGGACCTGAACTATGTCCACATCATTTTCAACTTGCCCATGTGGCTCGATCTGCTTGATGATACTTGCAATGTGGACTTTAACAAAAACAACTGCGGAAAGTTGAACCAGCTGTGGAAAGTGACAAGATTTCGCAGCTCATAAGCAACAATCTAGTTCAAACAACAACACAAATACATAGTCAAGAAACCACTTTAAATGCTATTTTATAACTAATAAGCAATGATATTGATGGCTTAGGAGGTTCAGGTGAATGGAAAGGAGCTAGAAAGATGTGAACGAAAGATGCAAGTTTGGGGATTAACATACCCCCACTGTGAAGGTGTTGCATGTCCTCATGCAACCAAAATTTAGACTATCCCCCCTTCAAATCATATGTTCTGAAGCTTCTGCCAGTACATCCAACCCTCTTCTTCTCTTTCTTGGTGCTGCTAACATTCTGGGCTTCTTCATTATGCATCTGAATTTGAGATTGATCAGTGCTCTACTTATCTTCTTGCACTTTTTCTTTAATTTCTTATTATTTTTCTGCCAGAGCCCGAGATGTAGCATGGTATTATCATAAATGATCTTATCCAGTCTTCTCTGTTCTTTTAATGCTTCATTTTAATGTTTAATATGTCTATTTAGGACCTCTAACTCAAAAATTTCCTGTTTCAATGACTGGATTTGAGCGTCTTGTGCTGGATGAGGCATGGATAAAGAGCTTGGTTCTGTGGCCTTATTTTCCAGGGATTCTATATAATCATACATCTCCTGCTGATTCGGGTCTATCTCGAGTGAAGTTTTCCTTGGGTTGACGCCAAAGTCTTGTTGAGGAGGACTGGTTTCAAAGTCTAGCCGAGAAGGACTTATATCAATATCTGGAGGACTAGTTTCAATGTTGGGCTGAGAATGAGGTAGGCTACGGCTAGCTGGAGATTTTTCCGGTGTTCCTCCCAAGTTAATAAAATGGGGTCCTTTTGTTTGTGCTTTTCTCCATTTTCCTTTAAGCCTGGTGCTTCTTCTTAAATGCCGTGGGCTAGTGCCCTCTTCCTCAATACTCTGTTTTTCTTTTTCTTTCTTCCTGGCTGTAACTGATTGTCCTTGGAGGTGAGTTAGCCTTTCAGATAGTGGTTGGTAGTCCTCTTCTAAGGAAGGTTCTGGTGATTGGTAAACATCCTCTATGTTTCTTTTCCCTTTCAATTTCTTTTGCTTTTTATCCTTGGTTCTTTCCAGCTTCTCTTCTTGATCAACTCCTTTGATTTTGCTAATAGGAGGGTTTTGAATTCTTATACTAGTTTCCCTTTTCCTGCTTTTCCTTACTGTACTACTCTCAGGCACTTCATGTGGATCTTGAAAATAATTTCTCACTAAAAACCGTTCCCAGGTATCCCTCTTTTTCTTCAATTGGTCTTCAATTAAAATTTTCACCAACCCATGATGATATAAGTGGGGTTCTATATCCTCTATGTTCTTTTGGACTATTGTGCACATCTTTTTCAAGCTCAACAATAAAAAGTAAGGCAGATTTAGGGTTTGATTCTCTAAAAAGTTCATCAAAAGTCGAGTATGATACATAGACATTGCTCCAAAACGACCCTCACACGTAATGAACTTTTGAATAACCAACAGTAAACTGGCCCATTTCTCTTCTAAGGCATGAACAAGAATTCCTCTTTTGAATATAGTGACATCCATACCTGGGTTATGTAGGATCACTCTCCAAGATTTCTCGTCAATGCTCTTGTTCTTGAACCAGCATTCACCTTCTTGAGGGAGTTCTGTAGCAGCTGCTATGGTTTCCTCGGTCACTGTAAACTTGAGGTTCCCAATTTCTACCTCTAGGCCATTGAAAGACCTCGCAAAAGCTTTTTTAATGTCCTTATTGTAGCCTTTGAACTTTTGAATAAAAACCATCTTGCCTTTTTCAATATGTTCTTTAATTGCGGGTATCCTTCCATAAATTTGGGCCCTTCTGGTTCTGCCCTCAACAACCAACCCATTCTTTCCTTCTGTTCTATAATTCATCTGCGTGAGAAGGTCTTAGCAGAGGTGAGACGGCTGGAATAGCAGGAATGAACAAGGTTTATAGAGAAAACTAGTGACTGTAAGCGGAAAACAGAGGACAGGCAGTCGAGGTGAACTCACAAAATAGAGAGGAGTCTTATGTGAACGAGGTGGTAATGTAGCCATGGCTTCAATAAAACAGTAGGCGAGTGACTGCAGAATTTTTAAAATGGATGGCTGTGGAGTAGACATAAGCATATTAATGAAATGGCTGCGGAATCTATACGGTGGAGGAGAACCGTAATCAAATCAACCACGTCTCATAATTACAGGTGGAGCGTGAAAATGCATCCAAAATTAAGTTAGATATGAGAATTAATCATGAGGCCGTTGGAAAAATAAATGTATGATTCGTGGAGGAATGTCATGGAACGAAATGGTTATGGAGGCTATCACGCTAATCATTGCATATAGTGGAGCTTTGTGATTTAATAACTATGCAAAAATGTGTTTTGAATGCCATTTGAAATAAATTTTTACTCATACCTTGGAATGTTTGCCACTTGTTGTCCACAACCTTTGATCAACTGCCTTGTTGATGCCTTTAGGTGCCCCATGTCTTCATACTATGTCCTTGATCATACCTACATTTGATTTTTATTATTTTTGCCTATTATCTAACTGTCAATGTTGAATGACAGGATACTAGCTGTGGAAACACAACTAGCTGCGGAATTAGTGAGCAGCTGCGGAAACTGGTCTTGGCTGCGGAAACTGACTCAGTGACCATATGACTGAATGAGATGGATACATGATGATTGACTGACTGAAAATGGTCATAAAGCTTTTATTAGTGGAATGAAATGAATGAAATGGAGTTGAATGAAATGAAGTGGTGTGAAATGGAAATGAGATGGAGTGGAATGGAAATGAGATGGAGTGGAATGAAAAATGAGAAAGAGAGAGATTGTTTTTTTTTGGAAAATATAGGGCATTAGGAGTTCCTGATTTTCGCCCTAATATTTTCTGTATAAGACTGCAAATCGTGATGGGTTTTCAGCTTAAAATATATATAATAAATATAATATAATATATATTAGAAAGAAAAAAGTTAGGCCTGGTGGAGAAGAAGGATTCTTCCACAGTCTTATTGCAAAAACTTCTGGAAAGATTTGACAAATTCCTCTTTTGAGAGTGGCTTATGATAGACTTTAATCGGTGGCTCACAATAAGAGGAGTTTGATGTTCTCAATGGTTTTGATTCTAACCGTCCATTGCTAAAGACTTTGTCAATCTCATATGGCCCAAGCCAATGAGTCTGAAATTTGTCTTTGAAGTCTTTAAACTTGGAATCAAATAGCAATGCCCAGTCTCCTTCTTGAAACTTTTTCTCTTTGATGTATTTGTTATGCCACTTAGCTCTTTGATATTGAACTAGATCAGTTCTTAGGATTGCCTCTTGTCTGATCTCATCTAGCTCATTCAACTGCTCCATTCTATGCTTTTGACTTGGAACTCAATGGGGAACAGGATTTCTTTCCCATAAACAAGTTCATAGGGAGGATGTCCTATTGTACTTCTCCATGTAGTTCTGTAGGCCCACAAGGCTTCAGGAAGCCTTTCTGCCCAATCCCTTATGTGTAGATAAACAGTTTTGGTGATGATACTTTCGAGAACTTTGTTTGTAGACTCTACTTGACCATTTGCTTGTGGATGGTAAGGAGTAGATCTTCTATGCTTGATTTTGTATTCTTCCATCAGCTTCTCCACCAGGTTGGATGTGAATTGACTTCCCTGATCTGTCACAATTTCTCTTGGAACACTAAAGCAAGTAAAAATATCCTCATAAAGAAAATTAACAACTGAATTTTCAGTAGCAGAAACTAACGCTTTGGCTTCTACCAATTTAGTGACATAATCAGTACATACCAATATATACTTCTTTTCCTTAGATGGCGGATTAATAGGTCCAATGAAATCTAAAGCCCATTTTTTAAAGGGTTCGATGAGTACCTGTGGTTGCAATGGCATTTCATTTGAAAGGGTAGGTTTCCCTACTCTTTGGCAGCTGTCGCATCTTTTGACATATTGTTTTGCATCTTTAAAGAGGGAAGGCCAAAAATATCCTAAAGAGAGGATTTTATAGGCTGTCCTTTTGTCACCAAAGTGTTCACCGCATGGTTCATCATGACATGCCTTGAGGATGTCAGACATTTCATCTTCCCTAACACATCTTTTGATCACAAGATCTGGCCCTGTTTTAAACAATTCGTTAGAAATCCATGAATATTTTGAACTCTCCTGAATAATCTTTCTTCTTTCACTAGGAAATAGATGTGGAGGTAGTTTCCCTGTAACCAAATAGTTAGCAATATCTGCATACCAAGGGGTATTAGTAGTTACTTCAAATAAATATTCATCAGGAAACTTATCCTCTACAGGAGAATCTTCTTTAGTATTCTGAATCCTAGACAAGAAATCAGCTACTATATTTTGTTTCCCTGGTCTATCCAGCACAGTAATATTGAATTCTTGTAAAAGTAGGATCCATCTTGTAACTCTGCCATTAGTAATAGGTTTGTTCATTAGATATCTAATCGCAGAATGATCAGTATGAATAAAAGTTTCATAGCCTCTTATATAATGTCTAAACTTATTGATTGCATGAACAACAACTAAGAACTCTTTTTCAGTTACAGTATAGTTTAACTCAGTGGGAGTCAAATTTTTACTGGTATAGTAAATGGCATAAGGGACTAAATCTTTTTGACCCAACA
>APFE031209103.1:54038-68988 GCA_000404065.3 Pinus taeda
CTTGGAGATGACTTCAACTTTTGATCTATCAACTTTAATCCCATCCCCTGAAATATGATGTCCTAAAACAATACCTTCAGTAAACATCATAAAGCATTTTTCATGGCTTAATGAAAGGTTTGTTTCTTTACATCTTACCAATACTTTTTATAAATTTTCTAATGCTTCTTCAAATGAGTCACCATAAACTGTAAAATCATCCATATAAACCTCTACACAATCATGAATTAGATCAGAAAAGTTCCTAGTATTGCTCTTTGGAATGTTGCGGGTGCATTACATAACCCAAAAGGAAGCACTCGATAGGAAAAATTGCCCAATGGACAGGTAAATGTGGTCTTATCTTGATCCTCAGGTGCTACTTGAATTTGATAACCACTAAAACCATCCAGTATTGAAAAGTACTTTTTGCCTGCTAATGTATCTAATACTTGATCGATAAAAGGCAAAGGAAAGTGATCCTTCAAAGTTGCTTTATTCAATTCCCTTTAATCAATGCATACCCTCCATTTACCATTCTTTTTAGGTACTATAACCAAAGGAGAAACCCATCGGCTATCTGAAATTGGATAAATGAAGTTTACATTGAGTAGTTTTTGGAGTTCTTCTTTCACTATCTCCCTAAGATTTGGATTCATCCTTCTCTGAGGTTGTCTGATTGGTCTACTATTTTCCTCAATATAGATATGATGGATGCAAGTATTAGGATCAATACCTTTCATATCTGTATACTCCCATGCAAATGTAGTAGAATGTTTTTGTAAGATTTTGGTTAGTTTTTCTTGTTGTGACTTTTCCAAATTTTTGTTGGTATTCAATGTTTTACCTCTAAAAATCTCAATGGTAGAACTACCTAACTCTTCCATAGAGTAAAGAGACATTTGTCTTGATGATAGATATTCAATGTCAGAATCCAACTGAAATTGTGTAGGGTCATATTCTGAAGATGTCTCAAAATTTTCTAAAGTGTTCAGAATTTGACTATCTTCACTAATTTCAGAAATGGTAAAGACAGGTTGTATAGTGTCCTCATCATCGACCCATTCATTGTCTCCTAATTCTGTGATTGCTTTTGTTGGAGGATACAAATTGAATTTCTTTGTCGAATTACCATGAGAAATGTACATATCCCCAGATCTACAACTAATGAATGCATCAGATGTGGCTAGCCAAGGTCTTCCTAAGATAAGTGGGTGCCCTCCTAGATTACTCTTGGCAGTCAAAATCATGAAATATACTGGATATTCCCAAGAATCTAAGGAGACTGAAATATATTATAATACGCCGTCTGGCTTGATTATTGATCTATCTACAAGTTGCAATAAAGTAGGTGTAAAGAGGAGATTAGGAAGTTTAAGCTGTTCCATAGTCTGTCTACTCATAATGTTGATAGCAGCCCCTAAATCAATCAATGTGTTTGGAATTTCTATCCCATTTATATGTGTCTTGACAATTGGACTACCTAGATCTATATACTTCTGCATGGTAATTTTTCCCATCATGATATCTGCAATTTTTCATACCAGGTGGATTCTTCTTGTATCTCTTGGTTTCCTTCCTGGTCTTTTGAGACTCAACTCCTTTATTGTTTTTGCTAGAATAAGAATCTCTCTAATGGCTTGTAGCAAGGGAATATTGATACATATATTCTTCAATTCATCTAGAAATCATAATTAGGCAACATGATTTGTTTTTCCACCCCTTTATCAATTTGTAATCTTTCAGGGAAAGGAGGTGTGGATGAAGATGCAGGTTTCTCAACTATAGGAGTTGTGGGGGTTGACTTTTCTTTCTCTTTTTGAATATTTGAGTTTTGAAGAGTTGCTTACTTAGAATCTTTATTGACTTTAAAAGAGTCCTCCTTAGAGGTATCTTGCTCTTGGACATCTATAGAAGGTATCTCTAAAACTCTACCAGACCTGAGTTGTACATCATTGAGAGGTACAATCATATAGGTAGGAAATTGTTGTCCTTCTATCATGTAAGTATTCTGAGGATTTTGATTTTTAGGATTTGGCAATGGCTGAGAGGGTAGTTGGTTTGTCTTTTGTTGAAATGGAAGCATGATTTGAGGATTTGGATTTTGTTGAGAAGGTTGTTGTTGTGGAAATGGCAATGAAAGTTGTGGATTTTGATTTGGAAGCTGGAGAGTTTGTTGATTTTGAAAAGATGGAGGATATTGATAAAAATGAGAAAATCTCCCATAAGGATTTTGCATCCCTTGTGCCCATGATTGATATGGATTTTGAGGTTAGGGCCAAGGTTGTTGCCAAGAATTCCAATTTGGCGGGGGTTGAAAATTCATAGGATTGTTAAACCTTTGATTTTGTTGCCCTTGTCAAGGTCTTCTTGCAACAAAACAGAGAGATTCTACTAAATTTGGATCTTCTTGAAAGACGGCTTTGAGCCCAGGAATTGAAGGACAATCCTTGGTCTCATGATTCTCTGAGCAAATCATACATGTTTCTACAAATTTTGCATCCAAGGGACATTCCCTTAGAGCATGTTTCTTCCTAGATTGCAGACAAAAGATGGCTAAAGCATCAGTTTCTGCTTTTTACTTGTTTTGAATTTTAAGGGTGTCTAGCTGTTCAATAAGACTCCCTAAGATATCAGTTTTGAATTCATCAAGCATATTGCCAATCTCTGCCCTACTTACTGATCCAATTGCATATTTGTTTGCCCTGATAAGAGAAGGATCTCTAGGCCCTTTTCCTGTTTTAGATTTTCCTCTCGAGAGATGGACACATAGTTCTGCTATGTCACAAAGTGGAAGTTGAGAGATGTCTCCCTTCCCCATAATATTTAAAATATCTATCCATTCATCTCTAATAGCTTTCAATAAAATGGATTTCAAAGTTTCCTCATCTAAGTTGCTCATCTTTGCTCTTTTTAAGTTGTATTGAAATCTTTCAAGTAAATCATCCAAGTTTTCATCTTCTTTTTGTACCATTTTGAATACCTCATCCTTGTGATTGGTGGGCATACAATAGTCCAGGTATCTATCCAAAAATGTTTGTTTCATATCATTCCAAGTCCTAATAGATTGGGTGACTAATCCCATAAACCATTTCAAAGCGGCTCCCTTTAATGTTGAAGGAAACAGTTTGAGTTTTTGAGAGTCTTCCATATAGTCATAAGTTCGGCACACAACTTCAAACTCAAACAGAAATGTTTCAGGATCCTCACTTCGCAATCCATAAAAGTTGGGGAGGACAGATGGTGAGATGCTTTTCATCGTTGTATGAGTTTCCTCATCAACTGTAGGGAATCGAAACGAGTTATCTCCTTCCCTATTTCTTCCATTATTACCTCCACCTCCACCATTGTTGCCTCCAATATTTCCTCCTCCTCCACCTCTACCTCTACCTCCGAATCCATCTACTACTTCCTTTGTCATGATAGTTTCTTCAGAGTCCTCAGAGTCCTCTGGTTCTTCTACTAATGGCGAACGAGGAGGAATTTCCCCTTCCTCTTCTTCAGGTGATTCTACTTCTTTGATTACAATATGCTCTCCTGTAGAAGTAAAGAAAGGGTCTTCTCCTAGATGAGATTTGGTAGATAGTGTAGAAGAATCCTCTAATTCAGATGCTACTCCTTGAATTCCAGGAATCTTAAGGCTAGGAGTAGATGGTGGTGAATCTTGTCTATACCTTGAAGAAGCCGGAGTTGTGAAAATCGAACTCTTGGCTCTAGCTATAAACCTTCCCCTAAAATCTCTTACTCTATGCATGTCATTTTTATTTTTTATTTTATTTTTATTTTTAAGTTGGGCTAATAATTCTCTTTCTGATCTTCCAGGTCACACTAGGTGCAAGAAGAGAGCATACTTAAGAAATTATTGAACCAATAACTCTCTTTTCTGATCCTCCATATCACACTAGGTGCAAGAGGAGAGCATACTTCAAGAAGTTATCAATTTTCCCTTCTTTTTATTGTTTTTTTTTTTGAAGAAATTGACTACCTAGTTACACTTCCCTGGCAACGACGTCAAAATGTTTGGCCAATTTAGTGTGTCCTAAATTGCTATATTAATTTTTCAATCCGGGATTCATAAGCTGACGAAGTGTGGCGCACTATATGGGCAAGATAACCTATTTCTTACTTTTGTCATTTTTGATTTTTATTTTGTTTTGGGGGTTTTTATCTTGGTTTATGAAATTCCAATTCCTAAGTTTCTAGAAGGCAAGTATGGTTATAAGTTTTAAGGAAATTATGTCCTTTGTAAAGATTCTCAAAACTTAACACTTCAGAAAATAGACTATAGTGGAAAATAACACTTGAATAAAAAATTGAAATGATGTTGCTAATTAAAACAAGTAATTCAGGAACTACTGATTATGAAACCATCATCTCTGCTGCTGTCTAAATTCAGAAAACTAACTTAACCTACTGCACTCAAGGAAATCAAAGATTGCAAAGAAAGTAAAACTAGAATCAAATTACATCATCCACATTTCAATCCCTCGCCAGTAGTCTCGCTATGGCTTTCAGAGGTAATTGTAAATGAAATGAGCAATCCATTTATCTAATTGCAGAAAAGTAAACTAAAATTAAATCACTTCTATATTTCAGTCCCTCGCCAGTAGTCTCGCTATGGCTTTCAGAGGTAACTGTCAATGAAATGAGTAATTCAATTATCTAATTGTAGAAAAGGAAGCTAAAATTAAATCACAACATCCATATTTCAATCCCTTGCCAGTAGTCTCGCTATGGATTTCAGAGGTAACTGTCAATGAAATGAGTAATTCAATTATCTAATTAAAGAAAAGGAAACTAAAATCAATTCACAACATTCATATTTCAATCCCTCGCCAGTAGTCTTGCTATTGCTTTCGGAGGTAACTGTCAATGAGATGAACAAGTTGATTTTTAAGTAATCAAAGCAAATTGAACAAAACTAAACTCAACAAAACAGAACTAGAATTAAAAGGAACTAGGAAAATAAAATCAGCAGAGGATCAATTCCATATCACTAGTCATTATGAAATTTATATGTAAATGCTCGAGCTACCTACTCTATCTTGAAACCCGCACACACTCAGCGTTAAACAAAACTTATAAAATCATGAGCAAAAGTGACATGTTAGAAATATATACACACATGAATAATCATAAAACATATGCAATGAGAATAAAGAAACGATGCATAAAGACTATACAACAACGAAGGAAACGAAACCTCTGTGTGCAGGGGCCCTCTGCAACCTCGGCCAACAGGTTATCAACTCAAAATCACGTTCACGTAGATATGGAAAACAGAGTCTTCATTTATATATATCAAAACAGAGTTACAACAATAAGCTAGTGTCATGGCACAATGGTTCTTAACAACAAAAATTACATATCAAAAGATAACTATCATGCGTATTAGGATGCGTTATTTATAACAAAGGTTTCATAACTGTCTTTCTGGAAAACTACATGAACAGAGGACACATGAAGAATAGCCTCCATGGATTTAGCAGCATGGTCACCGAGATTAGGCAATATTATTAAAAACGAATGTTGGATCCACATCATGGTCAGCCTACAGGTGTCAACGTGCCTCCAAAAATCTGGAAATGGTCACGAAAGTCTTCACGTGCTTGAAACAGAGTCCTGTTGCTGTAGGACTTCTCCTGTTTGCCCACCGCTTGACCCCCGTTGACTATGACCACCTTTGACGAATACAACTGGACCAATGGGACCCGAACTATGTTCACATCATTTCTAACTTGCCCATGTGGCTCGATCTACCTGATGATACCTGCAATGTGGACTTTAACAAAAACAACTGTGGAAAGTTGAACCAGCTGCAGAAAGTGACAAGATTCCGCAGCTCATAAGCAAAAATCTAGTTCAAACAACAACACAAAGACATAGTCAAGAAACCACTTTAAATGCTCTTTTATAACTAATATGCAATGATATTGATGGCTTAGGAGGTTCATGTGAATGGAAAGAAGCTAGAAAGATATGTAGGAAAGATGCAAGTTTGGGGCTCAACACACACACACACACACACACACACACACACACACACACACACACACACACACACACACACACATATATATATCATTGAGGGGTTTCTACAAACACTCAGTGCACTTAACTTTTATCAAATACTTGAAATGAAAAGTAAAATCTCGCAAACGACAATGGAAGAGAGGAAAAATAATAATTTTATTTAATGTGATTGGAGTGGTTTACAATAATAAATCCTTTATAGAACTTGGTTATAGCTTCAGTAAACCCTTGATACTAGATCTGAGATGAACTCAACCCCTTGAATAATATTTATCAAGTGCATAGACCTCGACCTAAGGTCAACAAATGCGAACTCAAAGAATTATATGTATGCTCGATCCTCCAAGACTCAGCCTCCTAAAGATGATTTCTAGCCTGCCAGGTACTCGAACTTCCAAAGTAATAGCCACGACTGAGAAACACCCACTCGGACTCAAAAGAATGGAATGACTATGCATCAAAAAATGGATTGGACCTCTATAATTTGCAGGCCAATCTGAGATCAATCTCTTGAGATATATGAAGGAATTTCTCTTTGAAGATTTGGCCCCTATTTGATACAATTTTGATCTCCCAATTTGGTCTCCAAACAAGGTACTCGATTTTCATCCCCACAAATGATTGATCTCATCCTACTAAGGAAACAGGGACTTGACCTCCAACAATTTGGTAGATTCAACCTTCAAATAAATATGCAACTTGTCCTTCCTAAAGATGAATTCGTATTGTCATTGGAATGATAACATGGTCCCCAAAGGTTGAAGGAAGTTCCATCCCAACAATGGGAGAAATTCGTTATATTAAAGAAATAAATTTTCAGCCTCCTCAAGAATTTTCTTCAATGCTCTTGGATCTCACAAAGATGGTACTCAACCTTTGTTGGAAGAGTGCTTCCAAACTTCCACAATAGAAAAAACATTGACCTCCTTGAATTGATTCCGTAGACCTTAATAAAGAAAGGCTCTTGGCCTTCAAAGAAAACACACCTGGCCTCTGTAATAATCAAGTTTTCAACCTCTAGAATTGGTTTTCTTGGCCCCTCTAGATATATAGATCTTGGCCCCAATATTATTTGGAATCCAACCTCCTCTTAGAGATTGATAGTTGACTCCACAATAGTAGCTCGAACCCTTACAAAACTAACCCCTTATTTAGTAGATCACCTACAAACAAGTGCAATAGGAAATTCTGGAATGAATTCTTCAATAAGCCAACTAGTGTGGATATGGAGGACTACCAAAATCGACTAAGTCATAGCTTGGATGGCAATGGATGTCCACCAAAAATATTTTGAGAGTCTCGCCTAAAAACATCAATGAGAAACTCGTCTGAGCTATAAAACAATCACAAGAATAGAACGCCCAAGGAATGACCATCGATCTCCTTTTATAAGGCTTCACTGGATCTTCTCCAAGCTTCTAGACCTCTCATTTTAATATTTAATTGATGAAGTCAATTTTTCCATCAATTGACTTTTTACCCATTTTTTTTATAATAATGATTTTGTCTCTTTTTATTAACAATAATTTACCCCTCTTATTTAGTTTAATAATATAAGAGTGAGTTGGGGTAAAACACCTTAGTCTCCTTAGCAATTTTCCCCTCTTGGTAGCCTAAAGGAGACGATTAGGCAAGCATGAACATTACCTCCTTGCTCAAGAAATCGAGGACATTACAATATTACAATATCTAGGGTTGGTGTAATTTTAGGTGAAATAATGGACCCAATTCTATACAAACCTATTGGAATTCACATTAATTCTAGGAGCATTGTAAAGTACCATGTTTACAAGAATTCGATGACTAGTATTACCAATGATGCAGTCTTGTTTATATTAATGAGTTTTTATTAGTTAATTATCTAACATAAAATCATCTTAACCATATATCTATTAAACACCTAGAAGTATATAAGAAACATGAAAGCATAAAATTTTGAGAACTTAAAAATTCAAAGTTAAATAGAATTTATACTAATTGATCTTATTTTTATTCTTTACTTTTATTAAAATATTGATTATTAATATGATTCTAATAATGATGATTATTTTTTTCTTTTTATTTTATTTTTTTATAAGCTTCATAGGCTACATCTTCATCATGTTCAATATATCACCTCGATCAGGGTGGGGAATTGAACCGGTGACTTCACCTCAAGGAGTGTCTTAACAGAGCACCCAATCACCATCTATCCAAGACCCCGTGGACTTTTTATTTTTTAATTTTATGTGATTTAATTTCATTTTTTTTCATTATACATTGGTATTATGCACATTAAACATTTGATTTATATTTCATTATAAAGTATAACATTTATATGTTTTTATTTTTATTTTTTTGAAGGAGAGAAATTTTATCACCATTTTGAAAAATAAAATAAATGGAAATATTATCTCGTCTCACAATGTTCGTAGAAAATAATTTATAACACTTATAAGAGGTGTTATAATGTTAATTTTTGCAAATGTGGTCAAATTCCACCTTGGAAAACTCAGATAACCAATATGATGATTGCATTAGATTCCTATTTTCGAGAGGGCCAAAATCGACCTAAAGATCACCTTATTTGGACAAGCAAAAGCTGGTTTTTGAATTTATTTATTCACTCATGTATATTGGTTTAGGTCAGCCCTGAGCACATGTTAAATTGGATATGTAAGCCTCAACCCCAGGACCCTCATGAAAACCTATAAATAGAAGATGCCTCAAGCTCATTTGGACACATTTGATCAAGCCATCTTCTCTTCTCTTAATGTCTTGGTTCGCACAGGTTTGTCTGAGGAAAGCTCATGCAAAGGGTCCAAAACTACAACGTCAAAACTCACACTGATCTAGGGTTTTCTAGATCTCGGGCACTTGCATGTAATTGAGCATTTTTGTCCCTAGACACTGGCATAGTATGGTGATGATAGCGTCCATGGAGCCTTGGATGCTGGCACAAAGTTTTTATGGGAGCGTCCAGGAGGCTAGGGTTTCCGATGCTTAGTTTGGTCCCACGAAGCACGCACAATATTGTCCTAAGAGCTTTCGGGCTTCCATAGATGCTCAAACATAAGAGTTATGAGAGATTCAAGGGTTTGAGGTAGATATGAGTATGTTTGAACATAGATGCCCTCATCCAATTTACCTGGGAGCGTCCAAATCTATTCTAGATGCAATCTTCCATTTCTGCAGAGAGTGTCCAAAATTTCTGTAGATGCTTGCATAACCCCTCCTCCCTGCATCCATGACTCAAAGATGAGATTTCATTTTTATGAAGATTTCTCTTAGTGACAAAAATGTTTAACAATGTTCAACGCAATGACAATAATATCTAGCAGTTGACTACAACCAATGACAACACACTACAATCCTCATAATCAGGGTTGTGATTATAAACATGATTAGATCCATTTCATGGATATCATAGTTGTTTAGTTATGTAGATAAAGTTATGGATAATTGTACTCTCTTTTGCTGAATGATTTAATGACAATCTAAGAAGAAAAATATTTGCAAGGGTTTTCCCCATAGTGGGTATTTCCTTGGTCTTGGACCAATCCTAGTGTCTCTATGTGTGTACTTGCTTTTCTTCTATTGTTCCTTTATGTTCTGCTGTATTAATGATGATGATGTTTTTATTTCTATATAATTGCATATGTTGATGAATAATGGTGTAGATATGAATAATGTAATGATGATATGGGGTGAACTTAAAGTATTAATGAAGAAATGCAGTTATCAAAGAAAAGAATAATGTAGCCCTATGAAAAATTAACATGGTATTAGAGTTGGGCTGAAGAAAATCCATGGAGATCACCCCAATGATGACACCTTAAATGGAAGCAAGAAGAGGATGGTGGAGACTTAAAAGAATTCTAAGGTTTGAAGAAAACTCTAGGCAACTTGATTATTAGGGTTTGGTGGATTCTACGAGGTTAGGGTTGGAGAGGAAACCCTGGTTTATGGAAGAAATATGAGATATGGAACCTAGCTAGTCAATGTGAAGATGCTCAATAACTTGACAAAGTTTTGATGAAGCCCTAGATGGGATAATCCATAGCAGACTTGGTTGGATAATTGAAGGCAACATTGGTATATGGACCATGGACATTGATAACTCTTGATGATTGGTTCAAGAGGGAGATGATCACCTCTCACTAAAGATGTATTTATTGACTTATGATGCCTCTTACCTTTTTTTAGACCTATGGATCTAATGATTATGTTTATTGCTTATACTTCCTGCATATGTATTTGAGTATATGAATGTTTCTAAGCTCCTTTATGAGATGTGATCCTTCTTGAGGATCATCTTAGATGCAGGAAATAAAATCTAGATCTGGAAAGAGGTAAAGAGGTACTTGATGAAAAGGTGACACGCACTACAAGCTGCCTATGGGAAGGTGCATAGGTATTTGAATACCACAAGGTATGCATGGTATGTTATATTTCAACAATAACATTGATGGCTAGGTAAGCCCTAAGACATGATGATAATTTATCTTTCATTGATGGCTCATACATGCATATGAAAGTGACTTGGATCTATGTTTCCTATGATGAAATGATGCACCCGATGTTGAAAATTTTGATCTTCTTGAATTCTATGAGGCTATCTAATATTGATACATTGATACACATGATGATTGGCTAACATCCATTCGTTTGACATCTTGATCTTATAAGTAGGCGAGCACCTTGACTCTAGTAAATGATACTCTTGATACGTGTCATTATGGATTTCATATAGAAGGATAACTCATTGACTCTTATACATTATACTACTAGTAATGCTTGTCATAAGCATGATGAAAACCTATGGAAAGAGAGATTGACACTCTTGTTGTTTTGGTAATTTTTTATTAAATGACCTAACTTGATCTCATTGATCATGATATGCATGTTAACCTTGATGTTAGAGGTATAACTATGAGATTGATATTCTAGATCTCTTACTACCTATGGTCTTGTGTTGGGCAGCAGATTCCCCCCCATAGTGGGTTTTTGGGGCCTGTAGCCCGAGTTTTGGTCAATGTAAGGTAAAGACCTCGCAAAATGCGGGCGTGGAGCGTGAGAGTCTAGGGTTGTTCGCCCTAAAATAATGTAATTTAATATAGAATGTGTCGGCCTACTCATGGTCTGCGAACCATGGGATTGTATAAATAGAGCGAGTCTTTAAGTGTAAAAGGTAGTTTTTAGGTTTTAGCTTTGAGAAGTAGTATGGTTTTGGGTTAATGAATTCGCTCCAAGTCTTGGGTTGTAGTAGTAGGAAGAGGCTTTACAACTGAGTGCGCAGAGGCCTAGTAGAGTCCATAGCTGTTTGCACAGACCCCTGCAGCTGAGTGCATAGGGCAGAGTTGGAATTATATTTGAATATAGGATTAATAAAAGATAAGTTACTTGTGGAATATTCTGTGTCTATGCTTCTGTTATATCTATCTCTTTACAGTTTATGATTATGTGCACTTGTTATGAATGTTGAATGATTGATGAGAATATTGGGTCCCCATAATTAAATTAAGATCTATAATAATAACACAGTAAGGATAAAAGATCTAGACAGTGCCTCTTTGTGCCCTTTACAGAGCTATGTAAAGGACAGATGCTTACGCAAGCGCGCAGGATTGGTTCGCGAACTTCCTAGACTTCATCAAGACATCCCTAGGGTGTGGAAACCTGGTTCCAACACCCTCCCATACTACCTCGGGTGAGACCTCAGTCCGTGCATTGCGGACTGTTGCCAAAAGGGCCGTTAGTTTTGGGATTTGTTTGGCTAAATCACTTCTGAACTTGGGTCAGGCCCTAACAAGCCAACAAATGGTTCTGTTGCCGAGACCAGGATCTGCCTAAGGGATGTCTGATGTCGTGCCACTGGAACCCAACAAAGAAGGAAATTGAAGAGTGGTTGGAAAAGAAGCTTCACAAGTTCGTGACACAGGAAAATAGAACTCCATAGATATCTAAGAAGAGGTGGCTGGATCACTACGTATATATGGAAATCCACGAGATATTCTTCACATCCTTTTCGCCTGAACTATATGAGTGGATCGTGAGTTTAGTCGATAGCCAGAGAAGATACAAGCTCCATCAACCGATATTGTGGACTCTGGAGTTAGTGCACAGACTAAAGGCATCAAAAGATAAGATCATGCGAGCTGTGGACCATTGGCTCGACCGAATAATAGGGGGATTCATCACTGAGTTTGCGGTAGACACGTCCATGAGCTATAGCGAAGCAGAACGATGTTTTCTCAAGGGACAGCGAGGTAGGTACATTAAATCCTTGAATACCTGGATTAAGATGCTGTGATGTGAAAAATGGGTGATGCAAATACATTAATGTTTGGAATGACACAAAGCGGAAAGATCTACAGAGGTATTAAGGGATTAGGAAACAATCCCTTAATTTCACCTTCACAAGAGAGTGAGGAAGAGCATTCTTAGGTTTCTCTAAGAAGTGTGGTCAGTTTGATAAGGCAGCGCATTCCGCAATTATCACCTCCACTGGCGCCATCACCCGCTTCACCTACTTCACCTCCATCTTCACCCACCCCACCTCCACCAAACCCGCAGTTCAGCATGGCGAGCGCGATCAAGCTACCCATATTTAGAGGAGTAGGGAATGAAGATCCAGATCGGTTCTGGTTCATGGTAAGAGCAGTGTGGGAAGCACAAGGGGTCATGGACAACAACATTAAGAAGGCTACATTGGTGCACACTGCAGGATCGTGCACTGGCATGGTATATCAAGCACTCTAATGATCATCCAAATGCCTGAATAGCAGAGATCTAGAATGCGCTGAACAAAGAATTTAGCCGGCCGAAATCAGAGACATAGTCAATCATCAGATTTAAAGAGATCGCGATTCTTCCAGGCGAGACCCCCTGGGATCTGGATCAGAGGTTGAAGAGTATGATCTTCAAGGCTAATATGACGCTAACAAATGCGCAACACCATGCATGGTTTGTGGCGTCTTTGACACCCCACTTGAGGATGGAACTGTCACAACAAAAGATTTCAACCTAGGCTGAAGCATTGGAAATGGTGATGAGGTTGCATGAAAAACCGATACAAGATCTGGGATTGGGAGTCCAACAAATCCATGTACAACTATAGAATCTATGCTTGGAGATGCAGAGTTTGAAGAAGGATAGGGCGCCACGGCTAGAGGCGCGCAAAGAAGTGTGGTGCATAAAATGCAAAGGCCAGGGCCATGACAAAGACCACTGTCCAGTATTCGTGAACTACTTGGTAGGAGGGGGACCAATGCCGTTGAGACCAGAGGCACAGGCAGGGCCAAGTGTGACACCCGCGCTCTAGTGTGAGATCTATCAGATAGAAGGAAAGCACACAAAAAATAACTGTCATTTGTTGCAAAAGTATACACAGACTCCCTAACAACTGTTTTGTAATTTTTGTAGATTAGTGGGCCACTATGAGCATACTTGTTGGAGCTATGAGTTAATGATGGATTGGACCCCAACTTATCGGATGCAGATAGAAATGCGAGCCCTTGACCCAGTGGTGAGAATGACGTGCGATGGATTTCAAGGGTGAGGTTGAGGACGAGGAGGAATGGGACCAGGAAGGGGCCGCAGACAGTTAATCTATTACAACTGCAGAGGACCAGGGCACTACGCTCGCGATTGTACCAACCCAACGAGAATATCTAGTTAGTACTGTGCTCAGTTTGATCATGAAGCAGTAGATTGCCTTACGTTGATCACGTAGATGCCTGAAAAAGGGGTACTACAACCTACTTCGACTTAGAATATCCAAATGATGACATCTGAATTGCGCGAAGAAGACCCCAATGTGAATATGGTGCTCAAAAGTGGTGCGACCATAGGGGAAGATAAGGGGAAGAAACCCATGGAAGATACATGGGTTCGCAAGGCTCCTATAAAGGAAACTGAGTTTGACTTGAAACGCGCAAAGGAGATGTTTATGGAAGTTAAGAAGAGCTTCACGGAGCCCTCTACTTCAAGTAGTAAGGATCAACCAGAGCCAGGAATGGATCCTTCTATGCCTACTACCTTTTTAGAGACATGCATGAAGCTGCTGCATGACAATAGGGCAGTTAAAGGACTACAAGAACTGATCGCTAGGTGTGCAAGCTCGGGTAAACCACATGTAGTTCGGAAAATAGGAAAGCATACATTACGCATCGGAAGGGAAATGAGATTAATGGCACAGATTGGGGAATATGAAATGGATGAGGTAATCTTAGACCTGGGTTCGGACGTGAACGTGTTACCAAAATAGACATGGGAACGTATGGGCAGGCCTATGTTATAGTGGTCCCATATTCAATTACGAATGGCGAACCAACAGAAGATTTTGCCCATGGGGAGGTTACAAGGGGTAACAGTTGATATTGAAGGTGCGAGCACACAGACGGACTTTGAATTAATAGAGATTGTTGATGACAACAATCCATATCCTGCGTTGCTGGGAATAGACTGGGCCAACGATATGAATGGAGTCATCAATTTGAAGAAGCGGAAGATGATATTTGAGAAAAAGTCCCTACGTGTAGTAGCTCCAGATCCAGCTGAAGGAGTTCTCTACACTAAACCTGTGCACAACGAAGACAACGATGGTGAGCTATATTGCATTTACCAGATAACGACGCAAGACCGGGTGTTGGAGAGGTAAATCCCCTCTACGGATAGAGGCGATCCCTACTAGCCCAGAACGGGTCTAGCAACAATCAAACAATGCTATCACGCAAGTTCCTAATTGCAAATAAAAGGTAGGTGATGAAGACCTACTTGATATCCAACGCTTTAGTTTGTAGAAGAGACGTCGCCCACGTTCCTTTGCCTTGGCCGGTCACGATCCTCCACTATCCACGTGAATGGACACCTGCACACCAAGAGAACAACACAAACACAAGCGTGAAATCTAATATATGCAATTATACATCATTCAGGAAGGATATAATTCAACATC
>APFE031209103.1:69663-79960 GCA_000404065.3 Pinus taeda
CCATCCAAGGAGATTCGAAGCCAAACCATCCTCACTCAACTTGGAATCAGTTTGGCGAATGAGTTGGACAGAACCTTCGGAGGTTTGATTAGTTCAAAACTTTGCCCAAAAAGGTTGGCGCGATTGCGACTCTGGGACAGAGCGCTAATGGCACGCCCTTTAGTTAGGATTTTCCCCATTAGCGCGGGCATAACACAGGGCACCAGTGCTAATGCAAAAAGGGTTGTTTTTAAGGGTAATGAGCAGGAGATGTCTTAAGGGCATATGAAGCTCATGTTTAGAGGTGAATAATGCAAGTGGTTTCAAGTCTTGTCACTTCTCACAAGTACCAGAATGGGTCCTCCAAGATGCAGGAGAGGGATAACAGGGACGGTGACAAACGGTGACAAATTACTGTGTAACACCAGGGTTGGGTGAACCCGACTGCAGATCGGAGAATCTCATGGGAGCGCGACATTTCGTGTAATTTGGATTCAGATGAAGAAATAGAATGCTGGTAGAACCGGTTGCACAAAGTGACAACACTGAATTGCAACATGATGATTAGATCCCTGCGTTGCATAATGAAAGAAGTAAGGGAACTACCAATATATGATGGGGTAACAGTGGTGGATGATTTCTTAGGAAAATTTGAAAGTGCAATAGTAGAACAACAATGGTACAGTGCGTTGGAATGGGCGTTGCACGCAATACCCTCACAATGGTGGAGTTCACATCAAAAGACTATTGGAAGCTAGCGCAAATGTAGAAGATGGATGCACTTACGTTTTGGAAGCCCCTAACGTTGAACAAGAGCTGGGTAGCCAGGAAAAAGTAGTTTGCATGCCCACTTGTGTTGATGGGTGCAGACGTGTGTTGTGAAAACACATCCCAGACTATGGATCGAAAATCAGAACTAGACGGGGCGACGTACACCATAAATATTCCATGACGGAGCATTTAAAAATCTATGCAGAATCATGAACAGAGTTCGCCAGGCGAGACGAACTAACTGGGACTCGTGCATACCAGTGGTTCGATTGGCCTATAGGACCATACGCAAAAATCGGAGCGCGGAAATGACTCCAACACTGACGAGAAGAGATGAAACTAGGAGAGCAGAGAATAATCCCCAGACTACAGCTCCCGCAGTTGGGATAGGACGCGATGACCTAGATAAAGGAATTAGGTAGTTATAGGAAGCCATTCTACGAGGGTGCTTGAAACTTCATGAACTCGATGAAGATTGGGCACGACTAAGGAAGAAAAGTGTGACATTGGATGATGAAATCAACAAACTGAAAACCAAAGTCGCGCAAGTAGGCCGCTTCGAGAAACTAAGCACGATGGGACAAAGTCTAGCTAGCCCTACTACTGCATTAGAAGAAGTTGCGACCCTACTACCATGGCTACGACCGCACCTTACTAAATACGGGAGCGTACCATACAAAGAAGAATGTGACGCACTAACTAACGCAAGGGTAGTTGAAGGGTGCCCGCGGCTCGGGCTAGTAGGAAAATTGAAGCCTTGCACCGGGGGTGCAACCACCTGACTATGTGTAGGAAGCACAGTCTCAATGCTCCAAGAAGTTGAAAGATAGCGCGGGAATATAAACAAGTCTGTAGGAGAGCTACGCAGGAAGGAGGTTATGCGTAGGGTCAGCATGTCACAAGGGTCGTAGTCGTGCATAAGGGGTTGCGCTGCTGCGCGTGTAGGATGGAAGGTGACCGTTGATTTCACTGTTCATGATAAGAGGTCCAATTTAAGGTAGAAAGGAGTGGGCAGCGGGCCATTAAGACAGGAATTAAGAGCTAGATTCAGGACGATCTGCCGCCAAGAAGGTATTAATGACTAAGAAGTGGAGAGAATGGTCGAATTCAAATTCAAACGATACTATAAAATACCTTGGGTTAGCCTCGAGGCAACACATGGTTGTTTAAGATTTCAGCCAGTACAGAGCATTGAGCACCAAGCAACCTTGCCACTCATGAGTATGCGACCGAATGGATCTAGTGTAGACACGATGACGACCATGAGAACCAGAGTGTGATTCACGGAAGTTACTCCAAAGCCCCGTGTGATCTAGGACAAGTGTGGAGAGGCGACAACCACACCAGAGGTTCCAAAGTTCCCTCAAAGGCCGCGACCATAGAAATTCAAGTAGACAATGGGGCCAGTCCGTGTATCATCATGGAACCCACGGTTTAGTAAAATGTCAATGGCAGAGAAGAGCAAAGCCGTCACCTTTGAAACAGAGGAGAAGGAGGAAGATTTGCAAGCCTTAATCGCCAAATTGAAGCACAGGATGATGAGGTGGAGGATGTCTCGCAAGTGCCTTCAGCGATAAAGTTACCCCCTTACATCCCCCCATGGAAGGGGACAACCAAGATACCGAAGGACCTGGAGGCCACGAAGAGTGCGCTCTAGATCCCGCTCCTTTCGGATGAAATAAGGTTTGAAGGTCTGCCGATGGGACAGGTACCTAATATAAAGTTCGAAGAATGGTACCTCATGGATAATTAGAAGTTCCCATAGTTGGACGCGAAGAAATTACTGCAGCAGAAATGGTTATGTGGTGTGGAGAAGGCTGGGTTACTCCATCTGTGGTGGATACCCCACTATCACCGCGCACCCATCACAATGTTTGTCATCTGGTAGCTACTGTTCCTAGTACATGATGGGTATCTATGGCTAGAGGAGTCAATTCCTATCACAACCAATTTAATTCATTAGATTTCTCAGCTACCCATCAAAGAAAACAATCCCGCAGCCATAGTAAGAAAGAGCAGTGACTTGGCCCTCGCAGAAGCTATGAAGGCCAAATATAAGCTAGAGAAGAGGAAGCGAGGGTACCTAATCGCAAGCATCAAGGACCAAGGGGTGTGTGTGGCCACCCAGATACTGACCAACAAGCTAATGAGGAAATGCCAAGCTGACAAAGTGCCGACATCTGTAATTGCTTTGGCAGAGGGAGTCCAGTTCAATTGGGTGCAGTTTCTCTACAACAAGTTTTTTACGAATTGTAGGGAGGCCTAGGAGCAGGGTAAGACCTTCCACTATGTGTGGTTGCTCTTATCCATCTTGTTGGTTGTAGGGGAGCTGCCGAAGGACAACCAGTTTCCCACCATTGAGAGGAACTTACCTGAGGCCATGAGGTACACCTCACTCTGAGCTACGAAAGACATGACGAGGATTCGCGAGATAAAGGTGTTTTGGGTGTTCATGGAGGCAAGCATCCGAACATGGATCAAATGCAGGCTGTGCTTGTCCCCTAGAATCTATAACAGTTTGTAAAGCGTGACAGAGTTCAAGGCGGATATGCTCGTTGCAGAAGCAACTAGAGTCTGCAAGGCCCAGGAGGAGGCCGCGAAGGTTCAATTGGAGCTAAACCTGTAGATTGCGGAGCTGCGATTGAAGGCGCAACCCTATACACCCCCGGAAGTCAACGAGTAGCGCCACCATACCCTTTAATCAGGGTTGGAAACGATAGAGCACGCTGTACAGGTGATCCAAATGGGATCCTAGATCACTCTCTAAGTTTTCATGAAATTTTCAAAAATTCTGCCAAAGATTACAAATCTTGTGAAGATCAAGCTTATCAGAGGTATCCTTATAACAATTGAAATTTGTGATTAGAATTGAGAAACAAGGACAGTCGGTCAAGCACGTAGACCATAGGCCCATGGAAATGCACGTCACAAATTAGCAAATCCAGAGGCCATTTCGAGAAACGGGAGTCGTTTCCGATATGCTAATCGCATATCGCAGGGAAAACCACACAAAGAAGGAAAGGCTGCAAGCACCTAGACCCGAAAAATTATAAAATTCAATGGATATTGTTCCAATTCCATCAGAAGTGGGATTCCAAAAAACCGACAGAATATCGGAGGGGCTTCGAGTGGTAAGCGGTTTCAACCGAGTTCCGCTCGATGCCACACAATGGTTTCCACGCATTCGGTGGAAGAGAGAGAAAACCGTTTAAATCGGACGAGTAAACAGCATGTTGCTTGTCCGCTCGATATGGACGATGACCGTAGGATTTGGAGGCTCTAGATCGACGATGGAGATGCAATCCAATGGACGACCGGATTTGATGAGGTTAATAGGCAGAATTGTATAGGATTTGAAGTCCGATATGGACGATGCATTGGCAGAAGGTCGTGTTTGTAGGCATTCTTGGAGTTAACGGAAAGAACAGTCATTTCAAATATGTCTAAGAGAACTGACACTCATCCGTGATGAAACAGGTGGCCACCTACCTGTGAGGAGTTATATAGTGACTAATTATGCAGGATAGAGGGATTCAAACATAAAGAGGCAGGGGAACCAAAAAGCTGGGAAGCAGAAATGAATAGTCAGGAAGTAGATTGGCTTAAAAGCCACAAACTGATAGAGAGAGTGGTAAGCAGGAAAAGTAGAAAGCTAAGAGCAAAGAGCAGTAGGAAGTAAGCCGAAAACATAGAAGCCGAGCTGACCTGCAGAAGCAAAGGCAACATTGAGCTAGAGTTAAGACAAAGACAGAGAGAGTCAGAGAGTCAGTGTACTCTAGAGACAACTTGAGAGGTTCAAGCAAACTCCTCTGTATATGGATGTCATGTATGAGTCTCAGATTGGGCTTAGACTACTGTGACCAATAGAGGTCCAGAGTCAGTAAAGAGAGTTTGTGTACTCTAGAGACTTGGGGGATCTGAGTACAGTCTTGCTGATTTGTATATGTTGTGTGAGACTCAAATTGAGCTCACTATTGTAAAAAATCTTCATTGAAAACATAATAGAGAGGCCACCACTGAAGGCTGGACCGGGAGACGTAGCCCAAGAGTATTGGGTGAACTCCTTATTAAACTTGTTGTGTTTATATGTTGTCTTTAATTGTTTCATTTGCTGTGTATTTCACAATCTTATTGATCTGTTGGATAAAATAACATAGTAACATCCATAAACATGAGTCTGTAATACCTTATTAATTGTCTTAGATCAAATTCCAGATCAAGTGGTATCAGAGCTTTAGGTTGTTAAGGTTAGAAAAGCTTGTGCTGGATTTTTTTTGTTTTCTTGAATGTTAACTAGAACAAAGCTCAAATTAGGAGAAGGAGAGTTGGTTGAAGCTAACCCATAAATTGGAAGAGTCTATCCTAGGAGGAAAATGGTAGAAGAAAGTCCCTTGGAAACAAACTCCCAGTTCATCGACAGTTTCTTGGCTATGAGAGCCATGGTAGAGGAAATGTATAGAGAATTTAAGAAAGGTTGAAGTCAAGATTCTTCAACTTCCCAGGATGACAAATGGCTAGAATAATCTCTCCTAAATGACCATTCTAAAGGCAAAGGGAAAGAAGAAAAGCTTCCCACACCTCCTGATAGTCCTGAAAATAAAAATATGAAAGAATCTTTAATTAAATTAGATGTTAAATTTGATTTGAAAATATATGATGGAGAGTTGAATGCAGAGAAGCTGGATAATTGGATTAGACAGATTGATGTATATTACAGGGTGCAGAGCATTGATTCAGACAGAAGTAAGATTCAGCTAGCCAGTCTACGCCTTGGAGGAACTGCCTTGGTATGGTGGGAAGGCAGAACACAAGATGATATGAAGAAGCATGGTAAAATTCTTTCTGTCTGGAGTGAATTTGTTTCTTCAATTAAAAAAAAATTCTATCCACTAGCTTATATGCAACAAGCTATGATGAGTTGGCAAACTCTTCACCAATTGAAAGGGAAAAGTGTACAAAGTTACACCTAAGAATTTAGAAAACGAGCTTTGATTTTATGAATTTCTTTAGACTCACCTGAAACTCTGCTGAAGTATATAGGTGTTCTACACATCTATTTAAAGCTCACCATTATCATGTTTAATCCTAATATCATAGATGAGGTATCTGTTCAGGCTACACATCTAGAGGCTAGAGGCAATATTGTGAACCCAGAAGTTGGGGGATCATCAAAACCCACTGCAAGCAAGTACAAGGAAAAGAGAAAGAAGAAATGGAAAGAGAGGAGGAAAAATACTGTACAATTGACCAAACCTTCATGCACTTACTGCAAGAAGGATGGGCATGATGATGAACACTGCTAGATTCTTCATCCGGAGTTGAGGCCCAAGAAGTACGATGGAAAAAAGAAGAAGACTACTGCAGCTATTTAGAAGGATTTGGGGTTAGACTCAGTGGATGAAACAACGATCACAACCATAGGTATAAAAGGTAAAAATTTTGAAGCATCTACTAGTAATTCTGCACAATCTATTGATAATGAAGAAAATGAGAGGAAAATACATGAGATTTTTCATATTAGAGTTATTTCCAAGCATAAAAAGATTGATACTTTGTTTGATAGTGGCTCACAAGTAAACTTAATTTATGAAGAAATTGTAAAGAAGTTGGGATTACTAACCACACCTCACAAGAAGCCATATCCATTGGGTTGGGTATGTGATAAAGCAAAGCTACAAGTTACTAGACAGTGCAAACTTAGGTTTTCTTTTGGGTCAAGATTTGTAGATGAGGTTGAGTTAGATATTTTTCCATTGGATATATGTGGAATTGTTTTAGGGAGTCCTTACTTGTACGATAGAAAAGCCATTTTCTATAGAGCTGAAAACAAGTATAAACTTGTTAAAGATGGAATCGAATATATTGTAAGAGCTCATAAACTCAAGAATAATGATACTCTCATAAACACAAGGGAGATGAAAAGAATTGTAAATTCATGCAAACAATTTTTAATGATGGTTGTAAAGGAAAATAAACCTGATAAAACCAATGTATTTGATGGCTGTAATGCTAAACAACAAACTGATTTAGAAAAAGTTGTTTCAGAATATGATATACTATTTCAAGAACCTAAAGGTCTGCCACCCAAAAAGGAAATAGTACATGATATTAATTTGCAGCAAGATGCTCCATTTCCTAACATCGATATGTACAGGTTGTCCACTTTAGAGATTGTAGAAATCAAGAAGCAGGTACAGGAGTTGCTCGAGAAAGGGTTCATAAGACCTAACACATCACCATGTGGGTCTCCAATTGTCTTGGTAAGAAAGAAAGATGGCTCATGGAGAATGTGCATTGATTACCGAGCACTGAATAAGATAACGATAAAAAATCGTTATCCCCTTCCTCGCATAGATGATCTATTAGATCAGTTGAAAGAAGCTCTTTACTTTTCCAAGTTGGAATTGCATAGTGGCTACCATCAGGTTAGAGTTGCAGAGCAAGATGCATGGAAGATTGCTTTCAAAACAAAACAGGGATTGTATGAGTGGCTAGTTATGCCTTTTGGCTTAACTAATGCTCCTGCTACTTTCATGAGAGTAATGAATGATGTACTCAGGCATTTTATTGATGATTTTTTCATTGTATATCTAGATGACATTCTTGTATTTAGTAAAACATGGGAAGAACATTTGAAGCATGTAAAGCAAACTCTAGATGTTTTGAAAGGAGAAAATCTTTGTGTTAAGTTATCAAGATGTGAATTTGGCAAAACATCTTTGAATTATTTGGGTCATATTGTAGGGGGTGGTGAATTGAAGATAGATCCCTCTAAGGTTGCAGTCATTGTAAACTGGCTTAAACCCAAATCTGCTACAGAAAGTTAGAAGCTTCCTAGGAGCAACACAATATTGGAGAAAGTTTATTTCTAACTTTTCCTTGATTGCAGCTCCCTTACATGATTTAACAGGATTGAACAAGGTGTTTCAGTGGGGAGGAAAATAACAGAAAGCCTTCAACACCTTAAAAGAAAAGATTAGTACAACACTAGTACTAGCACTACCCGATCTTTAAAGACCCTTTGAGACTGAAACCAATGCCATTGACTATGCCATGGGAGCAATGTTGATGCAGCATGGTAAACCCATATGTTATCATTCTGAGACATTTAATTCTGCAGTAGTTAATTATCCCACATATGATAAAGAATTGTATGCATTAGTACAAAGTGTGAAAAAGTAGAAACATTATCTAATGGGCAAAGAGACAGCTATACATACTAATCATCAACCACTTCAATATTTGCACTCACAAACTAAGTTGCAGCAATCAAGACACTATAGGTGGATGGGTTTTCTACAACAGTTTCATCTTGTCATCATATATAAAAAGGGCATACACAATAAAGTTGCAAATATGTTGTCTAGACCAATCATAAATGCATCTACTATATTTAAGCATAATTCAATATTGCATGAAAGCTACTTTGAACAATATGCTCAAGATATAGACTTCAAAGATGTATATCCAACTTTAAGTCATGTCAAACAAGTAGAAGAATTGGATTATCATGTTAAGGACCGACTCTTGTATCATTTGGGAAAACTATGCATCCCACAAATAGAGAAAATTAACGTAATTAGGGAGGCACATACTTCCCTGATATCAGGTCATTTTTGGGTAAGTAAAGCAGTTGCACAGCTGTAAAGATTTTGTTATTGGCCAAAAATGAATGAAACAATTTCTAAATATGTAAGAGGGTGTACCATGTGTGCTAAAAGCAAGCCCAACAATAGAAAACTAGGCTTGTACACTCCACTACCATATCCTTCTCATCCTTGGGAAAGTATTTCCATGGACTTTGTTGGGGGACTGCCTAAATCTAGAAAAGGTCATGACTATTTATATGTTATTGTGGATAGGTTCAAAAAAATGTGTATTTTAATACCTTGTAACAAACAGATTACGACTGAACAAACAAAAAATTTGTTCTTTCAGCATGTATGGGTTCATTTTGGATTACCCACTTCCATTGTATCTGATCGAGATTCCCGATTTGTTGGGAAATTTTGGTCGAGTCTGTGGGAATTGATGGACACCAGACTGAAGAAGAGCACAACCTTTCATCCACAAACAGATGGCCAAACAGAGTTGGTCAATAGGAAAGCGATCCAGTTGTTCAGAGGCTATTGTAGCAAGCATCCCAAGCTTTGGGATGAACATTTGTGTTATGTGCAAAATGCTTACAACCGGGCTAAACATTCTTCTACACAAAGATCTCCTTTTGAGACCTATTTTGGTTTCACACCAAGGACTCCCTTGGATTTTGTCTTTGGTAAAGACATAGCGGATGATGGACACAGTGATGTGGACAAGGCAACCAAGTTCATTGAACAAATCCAAGAGATTCACCAGGTAGTAAAGGAACAACTGGGAAAGAGCCAAGCCAAGTACAAGGCAAGACATGATAAGCATCGAATTGAGCATAGTTTCCAAGTTGGTGATCAAGTTTGGTTGTATATCAGCAAAGACAAAATGCAAGGTGAAGGTAAGAAGCTGAAGCCAATAAGGTATGGACATTTCAAGATACTTGAGAAAATCGGTGAGAATGCTTTTTGCCTTGGTTTTCCAGCTTACATGCACATCTATTCGGTAGTTAATGCATAAAGCTTGAGACTATTTGAACCTTCATTGATTGAGGATCCCAAAGAGTAGAGTCAATTGCCTTCTATTGATGATCTATTGCCTGAATATTCAATGAATTGCAGGAAGATACAATTCTAGACAAGAAGGTGAGAACTACTCGCAGAGCGGATGTTGAGTACCTCAGGATTAGACTCAAGGGTTGAAAACCAAGCAGTACAAGATGGATAGAAATTGGGCAAGCGAGGAATCTATATCCTCACTTGATTGATGCCTAAAAACCAACTTTTGGTGGTCCAAAAGCTCTTTCAGTGGGAAGGTCGTGATCTAAATGGGATCCTAGAACCCTCTCTAAGTTTTCATGAACTCTTCAAAAATTATGCCAAAGGTTACAGATCTTGTGAAGATCAAGCTTATCGGAGGTATCCTCGTAACAGTTGCAATTTGTGATCAACGCGGAGCAACGAGGATCGTTGATCAAGCGTGCAGACTGTCGGCCCATGGTAACACGTGTTGTTGTAAATTACCAAATGCAGAGGCCATTTTGAGAAACGGGGGTTGTTTCCGATATGTGATAATCACATATCATAGGGAAAACCCCTCAAAGAAGGAAAGGCAACAAGCACATGGACCCAAAAAATTATAAAATGCAACGGATATCGTTCTGATTCCGTCAGAAGGGGGATTCCACAAAACCGACAGAATATCAGAGGGGCTTCGAGCGGTAAGCGGTTTCAATCTGTAGGTTTTAACCCCGTAAAGAAATTACCTGCATACGAATTCTAAATCACAGGAAATAAAAATGCGAGAGCATAACACATAAAACACATATACACAGAGATTTCCCAATGGATCTCAAAACTGAGACTACCAACTTGATTTTTCATTATTTTCCTTTCAATGTTACAATACATATTTATACATGCCGAAGCATCCAATACCATGGACCGAAAAACCATCACGT